>MNCI01007802.1:799705-822461 GCA_015680685.1 Gnetum montanum | reverse complement strand
TTACATTCAAGACTAGGCATAGCCACTCAAAGAGGTTAGGTTTCTCCCATCTACCAACCCCCTTGGGCCTCATTTAGCAAGATGAGCACTATGGCTTTGAGTGATAAATTTTTTATGTGTATATATGAAATATATATATAATTATTATGGAGGGATTGATTTTTATGTGCAATTAATTAATAATTAAATATATTTCATAGTTATATATCATTAAATATTTATTTAGATAATGGCTCTTATTTTTTATACTTGTTAATTGCAAAGTTTGTAGGCACATCATCAAAGAAGAAAAAACATATGTTGAATGCTACATATTTGAAATTCCACTCCTATGCTTATCCTAACGTAATATAAAATCTCCACAATCAACTTACTCTTTTCAAGGTACGTATTAATTTTTTTCACTATCATCAATATTGATGAGTAGAAAGTACCCCTATGCTCAACTATACAAATCACTAAGTGTTTACACGTGATTCGATCAAATTCTGTGGACACTATGTCTTATGATACATTAGCCTCAAGGAAGTGAACATGCCCTAACAATCATTCCTTATCTTTCCAATTACACTTGTGATATGCATAGGTATGGTTAAGTGTAATAGAGGGATGTGATTTTTATTATTTTTCTATTTTATGTTTTGGGTGCTTAAAATAAAGGATGAAAGGAATGGAGTAATTTAATTGCTAATTTAACCTAACTAACTAATGTCTAATTAATCCTAACATAAGCATTTGGCCCCACTTTTCATACACATCCTAAACATATATAATGTTTTTGGATTACCAAATGTTAATTGTTACTGGGATTACCAAGCATCATGCACATGCTCAAAGTGGTAGTACTTATATGCTTAATTAATTACTATTTAACCTAGCTAGCTTAAATCCTTAATTACTTAAAAGAATTAAATAAAATTGCTAAAAATATTAAATGCAAGAAGAAAATATTTAGTGTAGCCAAAGTGCTAAAAGATTTATCACAATGCTTATCTTTATTGCCACACACACTATCATGCTCAAGTACAACAATGCTTGAATAAGATCCATACACTAAATGACTCCTATTGTGGGTATTTGGGAAAATATTCTAACTCTGGGAAATAAAAACTGCAAGACCTCTAGTATTCTATGTCTAATTTGACTTCCTGAATGGTGTGCTCAAGTGTTATATTTATAGGCTGACACACATCTTGCAATATCAAATATTTGACATCACTTCTTAGTCCCCGATATCAAATATTTAACATCACTTATTTAAGAAGAAAAGAGAAGCAAGAAGTGAGAAAGGGCCTTAGTTAAAGGGGACCTTCAAGCATGGGTAACATGTCTTTCTAGTCCCATAACTAGTGCTTGTAGCCCATTTATTTTGTCTAAGAGGTGTGCTTGGAATTCCCATCATTTTTTTAATGGATGGGAACCACACCATCAAAAGACTTAGTTAACTTCCTATTATTGGTCAACATGGAACAGTAAGAAATCCATGAAAGCACACATGCATCTAAGTAAGTAGAAAGACACAAAGAGCACTGAATCCCCTTGAAGTCACACCCTATTCAAACCTTTGAATCCTTTCCAATTTTGAAAACTACCAAGGTTACAAGTTCATTAAATTTTTGTTAATGAAAAAGGGACTACGCATTTCTAGAATAAGAAAAACCATAGAGTTTGTTGATGGGTGGATGTTCTGGACTCACTACCTATTGCATGAAAAAAAAACCATGTCAAAGTTATCGGTAACAACATTCAAAGCTAGAATCCAAACACCAATCATCAAATAACTAGATAGCACATACCCACATCAATTAAACCATAATGTACCCAAGTTGCAATAAGGCATGTTATTATTAAAACATGATAAGAAAATCACATCCAAATAAAGAAAAATATATAAGAATTTGTAAAATATTTAAGAAAAATAAAACATATTAATGTGTAAAGAATGTGTAAAACAAAAAGTTCTAAAAATAAAAAAGTGTAAAATAAACATTTGTAAAGAAGAAATATGAAAAATTGAGGAGCCACTTATATAGTTAGCATGGATGGCCTTTTCCCCCACAACTAAGTTGAAAGGAGGAGATCCAAAATATTGAGTTTGGTTGTCCATTCGATGAGGCATTTGTTGCATTGGCTCACTTAGGCTCATGGAAAGGTTTAACTTATTGTATGTTAACCAATTGCTCTTGTCTAAGATCTTAGCTTTGTAGATCATCATGGTCCCAAAAAAAAATTTCATAAATGATGTAAAGTCCTTCTCACAATGTCTAGAACTTAGTTCATTGAGATATGTGTGTTGGGTTCCAATAGAGAACCTTATCTTCTTATTGAAATTTAACTTTTCTAATTCTAATGTCATGGCATTCTTTTGTTAAATGCCTTATGAAAATCATTAGATGACAAGGCCACCAATCAATTTTTGTATAGTAGGTTGAGACTCATTAATCTTTCTTTTTTTGCTAGACCTAAGTTAAGGTCAAGGTCATAGGCTATTCAAATTGTACAATGCTTGGATTGAATAGAAAGTATTGATAATTTTCCAAACATCAACTCATATGAAGAATAGCCTATAGGAAGTTTCCATGTTGAGCAATAGGCCCAAAGGGCAATGTTGAGTTTTTTGCTCTAGTATTTCCTATATTTGCTAATATTTCTCATTAGAATATTTGTGATTTCCCTATTGATAACCTCAGCTTAACTATTGGTTTGGGGGTGGAAGGATGTTGTTAGTTTATGTTAAACCTCCAAGCATTGCATAAGCTTTTAAAAAGTAGTGCCTGTAAAGTGAGCTTCATTATCAAAAATTAATGCACGTGGCACACAAACTTGTTTACAACATTTTTTTGTACAAACCAAGTAGCAGTAGAGGATGTAGAGTCAATGACAATTATTTCTTCTATCCATTTTGTACAATAGTCAACAATCACTATGATGTACACCTTTTCATTTGACATGGGAGTGATGGGACCCATGAAGTCTATGTCCCAGATGTCAAAGGTTTTAATGGTTGAATCTACTATTGATAACCCTCCATTCGAGTAGTTATTCCATCATATCATTGGCAACATTCATAAGAGTGGACATATTGGTGAGCATCCCTAAATATTGTTGGTCAATAATACCCTTCCATCAGGATTTTAATGGTTGTGCGTTCCCTAGCATAGTGGCCTCCACAAGGACCTCATGAGCATCTTAGAGAACACATAGTTGATCAGCATCATGGAAATACCATCAAACTAGGCCATCATCACAGACCTTGTAGAGGTGTCCATTGATCTCCATCAAGCATTTTACTTGGTGAAGAAATTTTTGTTTCTTTTAGTGGTCCAACCCTTGTCGTATCTCCTGAGTGAGAAGATAGGTAAGAATGCCATCATACCATTTAGGCTTAGTAAGAAATTATTTAGTTATAGCCCTAGAAAAGAGGAGTTCATTAGGAAATAGATCAGATAATGGACTTTCTTCCTCTTTGTCCTCTCATCTTAATTGAGACAAGTGATTATCGATCACATTCTCAGTTTTCTTTCAATCTACCATCGTAAGATCAAACTCCTGTAAGATCACCAAGCATTGTATGATACTAGGGCTCACCATTTTCTTGTTCATTATGAAATGAATCGCACTATGATCTATGTGCACAAACACTTTATATCCAAGCACATAATGCCAGAACTTCTCTAGAGCAAACACCACTACCATCAGTTCTTTTTCTAAAGTGGTGTAGTTCAATTATGTGCCCATAATGCTTTGGCTTGTGTAGTGGATGTAGTATGGATGTTTCTTGTCATCCATCTACATAAGCATAGCTCCCAAGGCATAATTTGATGCATCCATCATAATGTAAAATGGTTTGGACTATTTGGGTGCTTGTAGAATTGGAGTTTCTACAAGTTTCTCTTTCAGCTACTAGAATGCTTTTTCACATTCCATGGTCTAGACAAATGGAGCATCTTTCTTTGTTAGCTTAATGAAAAATTTTGTGATCTTAAAGAAATTTTCTATGAATCGCTGGTAGTAGCCAGTGTGGCTAAGAAATGACCAAACATCTTAGATAGTTTCTAGTTGATGGGTAATTTCTTGGATGATCCTTAATTTTTGAGGATCTATCTCAATTCTTGCTTGTGATATTCTATGCCCTAGTACAATGCCCTCTTAGACAATGAGATGACTCTTTTGCCAGTTGAGCCACATATTTGTTTAAACACATTTTTTCAGTACTTGCTCAAGGTAGTCTAGGGCTTGCTTAAATATAACTCCATTGGTGGAGAAGTCATCCATGAAAACTTCCATACCACTATGGATCTGGTATTGAAAAATGCTTAAGACTAGGCATTGGAAGGTAGTAGGGGCATTGCACAAACCAAAAGGCATCTTGCAATATGCAAAAGTGCTCCAAGAACTCATGAACATTATTTTAGCTTAGTCTTTTGGTGTTATCTAGATTTAGTTATAGCCACTATAACCATCAAGAAAACTATAGCAGCAATGCCTAGATACTATGTCTAACACCTAATCAACTAATAGAAGTGGGAAATGGCCCTTGAATGTTGTAATATTTAGTAGACAAAAATTGATGTAGATCCACCACTTGCCTTCTTTCTTTGGCACAATCATGAGTGGACTAACCCACTCACTATCTACAATAGGATAGATGAACTCGACCTTTAAGAGTTGTTCAATTTCCTCCTTGATGATCTACTTCATTTTGGAATTCAATCATCTCTATGGTTTCCTCTGTGGCTTCATAGCTAGGTTAGTGTAGATACGATACTAGCATATCCTAAGATCAATCCCTATGAGTTCAAAATATGACCAACCAAAGGCTACTGATCATTTTCTAACCACTTCCAACAGCATCATTTTCTATTCTAAAGAAAAATTTGAATTGATTATGATTGGCTTTCCATTTTTTAAGAATACATATTCCATGCCTATAGGTAGAATTTTTAATTCAATGGGATCTTAAAATTTTTAGGGATTTTTAACTCTCCTTGGTAGGTGTCATCATTTGCATTATCAAAGAGTTGGTGATGAACTTGCTCTAGTTCATCCATGCTTATGACATATGCACATGTTAGGCTCTCAGTTAATTTTATGCAAAGTGTGTTGCTTTTAGGATCAATGGTTAGCCACTAGGTGCCCTCTTGTTTTGTAGTTGCTACGTATAGATACCTTTGAATTTCTACATTTGGTGCATAATACTTGCATGTAGAGATGGATGCTTATTTAACAACCCATAGGTTTTTCACACAATTGCACCCTATATCATTGTACATGATGCATGGAACTCACTTCTTCTCAATCTTTCCAAATGCATTTTCTTTAGCTATTTCTAGGAAAAAATCTTGAATGTTCATTCTTGCATCAACGGTACTTAGCCATGCCCTTCCCATGATAATTGAAAAGTCCCCTTTGCAATTCTTCACCTTGATCACTAGGAAATCAATAGGATAAGACCACCCATAGAAAATTGTCAGAATTTCTTCCACTAATCTGAATGGGATAGTGATGGACTAGTTTGCCAATTCTAATTTGATATTTCTCTTCTTGAGAGGAGGTAGGTTACATGTGGTATACATTTCATGATAAATCAAGTTGATACCAGAACCTGAATCAAGAAGAGCTTTGCATAGTTCATTCTCAGCAATCTGTAAATAAATAAGAGTACTTCCAAGATTTTCTAATTGCTTGGGAAAGTTGCAAGCACAAATCCAATCCGATATGATGTGAGTAAACATAATAGTATGGATCCTAGGTGGTATATGGTTTGAAGGAGACTCAAAGCAATTTGATATAAAAGAAGATGGAGAAACAAATTTGGCAACCATAGGTGTATGTGAGGGCTTAGGTGGACTATGGGATCAGAAGAAAGGTCCTTTCTTTGATCGAATGTCTAAACCACTTACTTGATGAATCGGTTGTAAGTTAATGACCTTGGTGGCATTGCATTATTGCGGTTGAGCTAGGAGATAATCGTGCATAGATGGAGCAAGTGGTAGCTATGTTGCAGGTGGAGGAAGATGTGTAGGAATAGGGGGATAAGGGTAAAATGAGGTATTCCTCCTTGCATGTGGAGAATGGATTCAATAAGAATTAGGAGAGTAGTAGTAAGGTTGAAAAGTAGAAACGTTACTCAAAGAGTCATGTAGATACAAGGATTGCTGAACATAATACTTGTATGGATCAAGTTATCTATAAGGATATTGTTACCTTGGTGGTGCCAGCACCCACAACTGTGGTTACTGCCACTATTGGTACTACTCATATGGTTATGGTGGAGTTCCACTTGGATAATACTATTATTGCTAGTGAAACTACCTAGAATTTCCTTAAGGATAAGACAATCTTGTAGGTGTTGACCTTTGTGCTAGGTGTGGATTCAAACCATACACCCTAGACTCTTGTAAGTACAACACAATAGAACAACATCCCTTAGAATGTTCATAATGGTAGATGTCACACCCACCATCATCATTTGAGTCACTTTCCATAACTTCCTCTATTACAGCAATCTTACCCTTACCTCTTTGATTAGTAGGCTCAACTTCTTTGCACCTCCTATACTCATGATTACTACCTTATTCTTTGGACTCTTCAAGAATTTACCATAACTTGAAATTTTCTATCCATGGAGTCCCATAACTTATCAAACTTGGCTAAAATTTCATATTGAAATTTTTGAAGCAACAAGGTTTTTGAATTCACCACATCATCAAGTAATGATTCTTCCTCACAATTACAAAATTGAGCATTCCTCTTGCAAATAGAAGGATCACAGTTGTACTCTTCTACACTTTCTCATTTTCTTAATAATCCTTCCTCTTTAGCTAACTACTCAATCAATCTTTGGATCTGATGGGTGCTTAATTCTAACAATTGTCCTTAGGCATAAACACCAATGTTCCTCCTCATTTCTAATTGAAGCCCATATACAATGTTGTGAAGTTGGTCCAACTAAAAATAACCATGGCTAGGACATCTATGCAATAAGGAATAGTATTAGCCTATGACAATGTTCAAGGGTTCATGTATCCCTTCTTTCTAGTGCCTATGATGTCCTCTAATACCCATTCATTCATGACATTGGGTCTCTGTTAAATTCCCATGCCACTTGTCTTGACTTGCTCGATCATCCCTTTGATCATTTTGGTCCAATCAGTCAGCTCCATCATAGTTGCACCTCCTATGGTTGCAATTGGAGTAAGAAGAAGAAGAGGATGATGATGAAGGTGAAGAGGAAGAAGGCCTAGCATCATCATGGTGCTTGATACCCCCTCTTCAGTGATCATGGCCATGATCATGGTCAAGTTTCTTGTCTGCATCCCTACCCTAACTCGCCTCTTTGGATCCTCCTTTGTTGTTGAATCTATTCTTGCCAAAACCTAGATTATGGATCATGGATTGCAAGTTTTGGTTTTATCCTCCTTCACTAAAGTCAAAAAGAAGAGTTTCACCAAATGGAAAACCATTATAAAAGGGCTCTCTACCATCTTTTTGTTATGGCAAGTATGGGAAATCAATGAACCACTTTCCCTTCACAAATTCATAGCATTTCTCTAACTAGCAATCCCTTATACATTATGCATCAATGGGATGGTAATTCCTGGTGTCAATATCTTGCACAACATACTCAACATGAAGTTCCTAGAGGCCCAAATGCATAAGAGTTTGGTGAAGCATCACAAGAATAACTTGATCTAGTAGCAACATAATGTTACCCTGCATGTCATGCCATTATAGTTGTTCATCTTGATGTAGGATGAAGATAAAATTGGGTACATACTCATCAAGATGAGCATATATCATCCTATATTGTTGGGGCACATGCTGATGTACTCCATCAGACTTGGGTATAGAATTGCTCCTATGAGAAGAAGACGTTTTATGTTAGAAAAATAAAAATGCATTATGATTTTAAAAATTACTATAGTTATTTTAAGTATGATATGACTCTAAGGTTCATTCTAAAGATTTGAATAATTTTCACTAGTATTAGATAGTACACATAACAACTTAAAGATCTCTAGCAATGGTGCCAATGATGAGCGATGAGGTACCTCTACACCCAACCATACAAATCATAAGAATTCATGCATGATGTGTTCAAACTCCATAGACCTTAAGTTATTGAGTACACTGGTTCAAGGAAGTGAAATCTAATTGAGACGATCATTGTCTTCTTAGTTTCACTTATGAGGTACAAGTATATGGTTAAGTGCAACTGAGGTGTATGATTTTTACCATTTTATATTTTATAAGTTTAATCACCTAGAACAAAGATGAAAGGTAGAGGAATTTAATATCTAATTAATCTACTACCTAGCTAGCCTAACACAAGTACTCATTTCCACTCTTCGGACACATCCTAAATGCATATAGCATTACTGGGTTACAAAGCATTAAGAATTTTTGGGTTACCAAGCACTACATGTATGCTCAAAGTTGTTGTACTTGTGTTCATTAACAACTAAAAATTAATTTCTTAATTAAAGTGCATCAAGGTAAAGTGCATAAATATTAAATGCATTAAAAGAAACAATAATCTATTCTCAATGCTACAAGGATTATCAAAAGGGCTCATCTTTATTTCCATCACACTATTATGCTCAGGTATATCAATGCTGGAACAAAGATCTATACACACTTAGACTCTTGTTGCAGGCACTCAAAAATATTCTAACTCTAGAATGGCTAAACTGTAAGAGCTTCACTATACTATGATAAAAACTAATGCCCAACCCATGTGTCCAAGTACTATACTTATAGGTTGGCATATACCCCACAAACTAAGGGATCTAAAAAGGGTTACTTATTAAAGAAAATTTACCAAAACTAATGTTGGTCCTTTGGTAATTGCAAGTGATGCTAAAAGGAATGCTTAAGGAGGAAGGTCTTTTTCCATTTATGAAAACGAGGCTAAGAGAGGGACAACAAAGGATATGCCATGAACAAACAATAGCACATATAGGATAATGACTTAAACATCACATGATTGATAGATCCATGGGACAATGAAAAGAAATTTCAGTCCATCCTTCAAGAATTATCTACATAAAAGAAGAAGCATCAACATAACATTCAAGGTTGGAAGTATGCCACTGCTAGTGGCAACAAGAAGAATCATATTTAGCTAATTTTTTAAGACCTCTACAAATTTTGTAATCTTTAATGTTTGTCCAGTCATTTTGTCATTTTCTAATGCATCCACTCAAATAAAATTTTGTAATGTAGCACTCAAAGTTAATCAATAGTTAGTGTCAATCAATAATCCCATACTTTCCTAATTTTTTGTAAAGAAAGCTTGTTCTTATTTTGTTAACTCGAGAACAAGTTTTAGTAAGTTGTGGAGGCATGATGAAGCATCAATTGGTTGAGATATCATAGATACTACATCACATCTACATTGTAGCATACCTATAAATGCGTCTTAGTTGGCTACTACATCTTAGATGCTACATCACATTTGCAATGTCATAGATGTGATATCGTAGCTATGTCAATGGGTATGTGTCGATGTAGATTGGTTGACACATAAGTAGACATATTGATAGGTACACATTGACATAGTGTGTGTTTTCACCTATAAATACGTGTGCTCCTATTGTGTATTTGGCATTCGTTTGCCAATAGAGTAGTTGAACCCTTGCAATTTTATTTCGTAGTCTTAGAGAATAGTCAATGAGTGTCTACAGTGTGCATTTGAGTCAGTTGTATGGTGTCCTATTCAAGTAGTAATGTACTTGGACATATTTCATGAATGATAATAAGATCGAGATTAATTCTTATTCATTGCAACACTTTGACTTAGATTAAATTTACTTTCCATGTAATTTGTATTCCATGTACTTGGTTAATAGTTACATTTTCACATATATTAATCAATTAGTGAAATGAGTTCGACCATTTTCAAGTGTAAACACATATTCACTTGGTAATCCCAATAGCGTTATTACTTGGTTCACCCAGTAGCATAACACTTGGTAATCCCAGTAGTAGATACATGGATTCAGGACATGTACAGCAAATTAGGAATGAACACTCATCACCTGTAGGCTAATTTAGAATTTATATTTTTGTTTTTAATTAGATTAAATAATTTATTTCTCTATTATCATTAGGAGTAGCATAAAGTCAAAACAGCATCAACCATCATATGCCACACTTTGGACTAAACCATACATGATAAAGCTACCACTAGTCCAAGTGGGAAGATAACGAACTACAATTAATACTTAACAATCTAGATTCCAAACTAGTCCCATCCATTAAATTCGATTGAGTTATGCGTGAACACTCATAATTCGTATAGTTTGGCATAGGGGGTGCCCATTTCTCATCAACTTTTTAATTACTATGTATTTGGTTTTTAGTTATCATCATGTTTTGTGGAATTTCTAATGAATCCTAAATCATTATCATTATGATCATCATCATCATTTAACTAATTAGTTGACTCATTAAAATTAACATAAATTATTTCTTCTATTGTAAGAGATCATTTATTAAACACTCTATATGCTTTACATGTAGATGAATATCCAAAAAGCCACGTTCATTAAATTTTTTTTTGCTTTTCTTTGCTTTTTAAAATAAAACATTTTAATTCAAAATCTTTAAAATAATTTACCTTGGGCTTATAACCATAGTATAGCTCATATGCTATTTTAGTAGTGTAAGGTTTGCTTAGAATATGATTGGCAATGTAGCAAGTAGTGTTTATGGCTTCTCTCAAAAGTAATTTTACAAGATTCCTTTCATTGAATAGTGTCCTAGTCATTTTTTGTAGAACTCCATTCCTTTGTTCAATAGCATCATTTTTTAAGGTGTTCATGGAGTAGCAAATTGATGAGTGATGTACTTATGATTATAAAGATCTATAAACAAATGATTTTGAAACTCTCCATCATAATTAATTTTAATAGTCTTTATCAAGTATCTCTTTTCTCTCTACAGTATAAAATAAAATCTTTTGAAGTGATGAAATGCTTCATCCTTATGGATTAGTAGAAAAATCTTGGAAAATCAACACTAATCATCAATCACAATTATGAAATGTTTCTTACCTCACATATCAATAGCCTTAGAAGGATAATTTAAATAAATATGCAAAATTTCAAGAGGCATAGAGTTAGAAATTTAAATTTTAACATGAAAGGAAAATTTTTGTGATTTATCTCTTTAACAAGTATTACAAACCTTATCCTTCTTGCTCTAAATAAGTGGAAGCCCATCAATGATATGATTTCTAGATAGTGAAACTTTTAAATTTTAAATATGCTAATAGTCTATGTCATAACTAGCTATTTTGTAATTTTATTAATATATAATTAAATTTATAATTGAAGAAATCATAATTATTAGCAATATAGGCATTACTAGATCTTTTACCAATAAAACTAATTTCATTAGTCATAACATTCTTGATATCATAATGATCAAATTTAAAGACAACTTATTTGCCATTATTGCATACTTAATTTATGCTTATTAAACTATTCTCTAATCCATTTACAAAATACACATTATTCATCATAGGAGATGACTTACCTTTTATTAGAGCCTTACCATTACCATCAAATGTCACCATTTCTTCATTCAATTTCTCTAGCCTATAGAATTTGTTCGTGTCACTAGTGATTAGCAGCAAGGTACCCCTACACCCAACCATACAAATCAAAAGTGTTCACATGCAATCTAGTTGAATTTTTAAGACCTTAAATTCCTAAGTGTACCACCCGAAATCGTCGGTCCCCAGCTGGAAAGAAAAACAGAGACCACGGGATCGCGGGAGGAGCACAGACGACCCTACCTTCGCCTGAGGGCGAGCTGGAATGTACGAAGGTAGGGCACCTTGGGTGGTCCGCACGCGGATCAGACAAGGATTTCCCCGAGCGCCACCAAAGTGTTATACGCTGGGTTAAGCGTAAACTGTGTAACGGGTGAAAAATGGGCGAACAGTGAAAACAGGGAGTAAACAAGGTGTAAACAGCGTAACAGTGGAAGCAGGGCGTATACGGCATAAACAGTATGAACAGGGCGTAGATAGCGTAAACAGAGCGTAAAGCGTAAACAGGGTTTAAACAGGGCGTAAAGCAGAAACAACGCAAACAGAGCATAGACAACGTAAACAGAGCGTAAACAGCATAAAGCGTAAACAGGACTTAGACAGCGTAGTGTAAGTGTAGCGTAAACAGCGTAAACAAGTTTGAACAGCATAGACAAATGTAAACAGCGTAAAAAAAATGTAAACTGTAACAATGACGCTGTAAGAACACAGTTTTCGAGGTACCGGTCTTAACGCAGTTGTGCGTATACACAAGGCGGACGTAAAGCCCCGGTGGGTGCAGGGAGGCGGCTGGTTCGTACGGTAGGCGGAGCGTGGAGACCGTGCTCAGCGTACAGGACTTCCCAGCATGTGAGGGTTTCAAGCTCTGGTTTTACAGTGTAATTGCTCTGAGTCTGCTCTTAATATTTTTTTGCCGACCTTAAAAATGCAGAAAATTGGGCCTTTTATAGGGGAAGGGTTACTGGGAAAATCGGGTTGGGAGACACGTGGCGTGTCGACCGGGCATGCACATTTTAGAAATATGGTATACGCTAGGCGTATACGCTACATCAGGCCAGCATATACGCTGGGCATATACGCTGGACTTGCTGGGCGTGTGAACTTGGATGGACGTTGGGCGTATACGCTGGGGTGTATACGCTGATGGATGCTGGCGTATACACTAGGCGTATATGCTGATGAATGCTGGCGTATACGCTGATGGATGCTGGCCGCTGACTTGCTTCAATTCTTGCTCCTGTTGCACCTGCTGAGCGTACATGTGAGGCGTGTATGCTAGGCGTCTGGCATATACGCTAGGCGTAGACACTGGGCGTATACGTTAGGCGTAGATGTTGGGCGTATACGTTAGGCGTAGACGCTGGGCATTGAAGCTGGCACAACACTTGGTAAAAATCGAGTGTTTCAGTCCTCGAAATTACCATGTGTGACACCAAATGTAGCCGACGGCGTCTGAGGATCACAGGGATCTGCTTCTTGTTGGACAAGCGCCAAACTCGAAATTTTTTGTGGTGTTTCATTGGCCCCTTTTTGTTGAAGCTTGGAGGAATTGACCAGAGAAGTGTCGAAAAAGAAGCGCAAAACACCACAAACAACTTGATAAAAGCTTTGTCCCTTGCCACTTGACTAGATGTCATCGTACCATGTTTAGTAGTGTATGGGATTGAAAAAGGTGAGATTGGTAGCTGGTATGAGAGAAGGGATTGTGGGAATTAGTGATTGTCGGAGGGATCATGCTGGGGAAATGGGATGCTCAGGTGTGCGGCATGCCGGTTCTCGTCGATAGCCATTGTTTGGCAGACTCGGAATTTAGGCATGCGATGTGCATCCTTTGGTGGGACAGTGCTCTTGGTTAGTGTTCAAGAGAGCTTGTTGTCAAAGCCAAAGCCACGAGGTGATGTTTTGCATTCTTTGGAGGAACAGCACCCTTCTTTGGGGAAACTGTAGGCGAAGAGCCAAAGCCATGCAACAGGATGTTTCTTGATTACTTTTGACATGAGTACCTATTTTCAGGGCTGATGCCTTCCCGCGTGAGGCTTGTATGGGAAGTGCCAAGGATCCTGTTTTTTTTTTTTTTTTGGTAAACTGTACTCATGTGCGAATATTATGTTTTGTGTGTTGCGACTGCTGTAATGCTTTGCAGTGTGCAATAGTTTGGTGAGCAGTTAGGGAATTTTCGAAGAATGGAAATGTACAGGTTAACGGTTTGATTCAGTCTTGTCAGATGGATTAATGGACATTGCTTCACCTTATTTCCTATGATGAAATGCACTCTCGTACGATCACCTTTGAGCGTCATCCTGCAAAAATAACTCCAAGGAGACAAGAAAACCATGAGTGAATAAATGAGCTTAGATTTAAACAGCTGTAGGTGATCAAAGATATTGGGGGCGATTCTGAGCACTGAGTGTGGATGTTGACGATGTTGATGAGAGTGTGTGCCGATGAGGGATGCAATGATTCTGGTGAATGAATATGGCTGTGGAGTGGAGGGTCGGAGAAGAACATGCTAGTTTATAATCTTGATGGACTATCATGGGTTAGTTTTATGTCGTAACCCATTGGACATTGCCCGTTTAGCATCGTGGCAGATGGTACATTGCCAGTTTTGAGTCTTAGCGGACCATGCAGAGATAAGCTAGTTTATAGTCTTAGCGGACTCTGAGGGTTCTGGCGATAAGATTTTACTATCATGCCAGAAGGATGTTAGTTTATCGTCATTGCAGACACTGTGGGATATCAGTTTACCGTCATGATGCCAGGAAAATGGTGGTGTTAGTTTTAAGTCGTAACCCAAGACTGTTCTATGGTATCAGTTTATAGTCATAATCCAAGACTTATCTGTGGTATCAGTTTATAGTCATGATTCCAGGACTAATTTGTGGTATCAGTTTATAGTCATGATTCTAGGACTAACACGTACCTGAGCTCGAATTCATGCATAGAACGGTTTTAGGAACAAGTGATTGGTTGGATTTGCGAATTCTTTTCCGTCCATGTCAGCTAGCTTGAATGCTCCATTGTCGAATGCTTTGGTGACCAGGTAAGGTCCTTCCCAGTTGACTGAGAACTTATCTGGGTGTTCTCGAACAGCCTTAAGCACGAGGTCTCCTTCTTTGATGAGGTGCTTATGAACGTCATGTCGATGTCGTTGTCGTTGTCATTTTTGGTACCATTCGATCTGATCGAGTGCACATACGCGCTCCTCCTCGACCGAGTCCAGGTCAATGATGTGTAGATCATTGTTTTGCTCATCGTCGAGAAGTCCGGAAAGCGTGATCCTTAGATATGGTACCTGTAATTCCAAAGGTAAAATAGCTTTTGAACCATAAACAAGACTGTATGGAGTTTTACCTGTCGAAGTCCGATGTGTAGTACGGTATGCCCACAATGCGTACACCAGTTGTTCGTGCCATCTTCATTTACTTTGGGCAAGCATCTTTTTGAGTATTGTAATGATTATCTTATTTGTTGCTTCCGCTTGCCCATTGCTCTAAGGGTAGTAAGGGGATGAAAACGAATGTTTGATCCCTAGACTATCACAAAACGTTTTGGTCTCGGCACTGCTAAATTGTGGCCCATTGTCAGTGATGATTGTCATGGGAATGCCAAAACGAGTCATAATGTTTTCGAGGATGAAGTGGCACACATCTTTAGAAGTAGTTTTTCGAAGGGGCACAGCTTCTACCCATTTCGTGAAATATTCAGTTGCTGTTATGATAAAACCATGCCCGGAAAAAGATGTGGGTGTTATCGGGCCTATAAGGTCCAATCCCCACTTTTGGAAAGGCCATGTGATTTGTGCTATATGCAACTCATTCGGTGGAACATGGATTAGATTACTATGTTTTTGGCAAGTACTATATGTTCTGACCTTGGACAAACAATCGTACTCCATGTGTGGCCAATAGTAACCTAAGCGTCTTATTTTGGTTGCCATTGCCTTCGGTGCAATGTGTCCCCTGCATATTCCGTCATGTACTTGTTTAACAATTGTTTGGGCTTCGGTACTATTGACGCATGTCAGCAGTATGCCTTCGTAGGATCGGCGACACAATGTATCTCCTATTAGTGTGTATTGTCTAAAGCGTTTGCATACTGCATCCTTTTGTGCATTTTTTAAATGTTGTGGCGTTTCGCCGCGCAGAAGGTATTCTTTTACGTCGTCGTACCATTCATTAGCGTGTTTTCTACTGACAGATGCGATTGGCAACATGTCGAGAGTATTGGTTATGGGCTCGGCACAACTGGTTACGGAGCTTGGTAATGCGTGAAACATGTCAGGGGATATGTTTAAGGCCAAGGTTGCTAATGCGTCTGCAATGGTATTGTCATTCCTAGAGACGTGTTGGACATCAACGCTTTCGAATCGTTTAAGTAGGTGTTTAGACAAATCACAGTATGGTTGTAAGTGTGGCGCTTTACATGTATAGACATCTGTGACTTGGTTTACGACTAGTTGTGAGTCCCCTCTGACTACAAGCTGTGTAATGTCGGAAGCTAGTGCGACCGCGAGACCTCTAAGTAGGCCTTCATACTCTGCTACGTTATTAGTACAATGAAAATTGAAGCGATAAGCAAAAGGTTTAATTTCCCCAAAGGGGTATGTGATTATAGCGGCAGCACTTCCTCCTCGAGAGGTGGATGCTCCATCGAAGCTTAGAATGGCATCGTAGTTATCTGGCACCGTATCTATTGCATTTACATTTTCGTCTGGGAATTCGAGTTCTATTGTACCTGGATCTTGTGTTGGTGATGTAGTCATTTGATTTGCTATGGCTTGGCCTTTGACTGACGATTGTGCTACATAGCGTAGGTTGAACTCAGCTATGATGGCCTTCCACCGGGCTATCCTGCTTGATTCATAGATATTTCCAGTTATAGCTCTGAGTACATTGTCTTTGCAAATTATGTTAGCCTAATTTTGGAACAGATAATGTCGCCATTTTTTTAAAGAGAAAACTAAAGCTAAACATGACTTTTCTACGTCGTTGTATCTCTTTTCGTGGGCAACTAATGCATGGCTCAAGTAATATACAGGGACTTCAGTTCCATCATCTTGTTTCTGGCAAAGCATAGACGCGATTGATGATTCTGATGTGGCCAGGTAGATGTAAAACAGCTTGTCGTTTTTGGGTGGGTACACCGTGGGTAGTTGCGCGAGTGTCGTCTTAATGTTGTCAAATGCTTCTTGGCATTGCGGAGTCCATTCAAAATGGACATTTTTGCATAGTAGGTGGTTCATAGGTGTTAGCTTTTCTATCAATTTTTCTATGAACCTCCTGATGAACTGTAGTCGACCTTGTAGCCCTCAAAGTTCGGTCAAGTTGCTAGGTGATTTCAGGTTTGCAATGGCCTTAACCTTATCAGGGTCTACCCGTATCCCTGCTTCTGAGGTTACGAATCCAAGCAGTTTACCTGTCTTGATGCCGAAGGCGCATTTCTTTGGGTTAAGCCTTAGTTCGTATTTTAGACAACGTTTTAACACTAGGTCAATATCCTGTACATGTTGTTCTGACGTTTTTGATTTAACCACTATGTCATCCACGTAATCATTGAGCGAATGTAAGATGTAATCGCTGAAGATGTATGTCATCGCCCTTTGATATGTGGCCCCAGCGTTCTTGAGACCGAAAGGCATCATCGTGTAACAAAAGGTTCCCCAAGGTGTCATAAAAGTGGTTCGGAGCTGGTGTTCTGGATTAATACGTATCTGGTTATATCCCGAGAACCCATCCATAAAAGATAACAAGGCATGCCCAGCGGTTGAGTCAACTAATTGATCAATGCTAGGTAAGGGGAAGTCATCTTTTATGGTTGCTACGTTGAGGTCTCGGAAGTCAATGCATAGGCGGATACTTCCGTTCTTCTTTGGGACTATAACCATGTTTGACACCCACTCGGCGTAATCAACAGCCCTAATGAAACCAGCTTGGTAGAGCTTGGTAATCTCACTACGAACTGCTAATGCTACCTCGGGCTTGACCTTTCGTGCTTTCTGTTTCACTGGCCTTAGTCTTGGATCAAGGATAATGTTGTGCTGGATGATACGAGGGTCTAGTCCGGGCATGTCTGTATAGGACCAAGCAAACGCTTTCATATTGTCCCTAAGCACGTTTTCGATATCTCTAGCTAGACGCGGTTCTAGTAATGCGCTTAATTTTAGAATTTTAATTTCCCCATCAGGCATGGTGATGGGAGTTTCGGTTAGAGGATCTTCAGTAATGTTTTCGGCTTCTATGTCGAGGGATTTTGTCATACCCTCATAGTCGTCAACCGTTTGCTGTGTTGAAGCTATTATTGCGTTGTTTGTTGATGAGCTCGCATGGATGAGATTCATGTCGATATTCCTTTCAACCTCGCCGTATGGTCCATCAATAACTAACGGCTTAGTTAAGCGCTTGCAATCCATTAGGCTAGTTCCTGTCAATAAATAGAGAGCCTGGTAAGATAGCGATGGTCGTTTTATGTCTTANGACAGTGGATTAACGTAACAACAAACGGCAGTTTAATGCCTTACCGGGCAACGAACGGTAGTTTAATGCCTTACCGGGCAACAAACGGCAATTTAATGCCTTACCGGGCAACGAACGGCAGTTTAATGCCTTACCGGGCAACGAACAGTCGTTTAATGCCTAAATTTTGCGTTTTAATTATTTTATTTATGTAATTTTTATATATTTTTGAAAAATTTAAGGCAAATCTGAAAAAGCACGAAAAACGAGGTAAAAAGGAAGAAAAAGCAAGAAAAATGGAGGGTGGCGACGGCGTCAGCGTCAGCGTCGGCATCGGCGGGCTATAAAAAGGGAAAAAAGGGCTTCATTTATCATTTGCAATCTGAGCGTGAGTGTAAACTGCGGCCGAACCTCAACGTAGACACCGAGCGAAACCCCAGCGTAGACGCCGATCAAAGGAGCCACAGCATATACGCTGAGATGGGCAGAGGCAAAGAAATGGAAGGCCAAGGAAAGAAGGGACCAGAGTTGACATTCGCGGAGGAGAGCGAGGTGATGCTGCAGTGCCTACCCCTCCCGAGCCTTCCCGCATGGCCTGGATCTTCCAGCAGGTAGGCTGTTGACTCTGTTTTTTGTTTATTTTTCCGCGTCTGTTTTTGTAGCGTAGATAGTTAGCATGGGGGGTTTCAGCGTATACGTCGAGCGTAAAGGGTTCAGGGTATTGTACCGGTGTAGACGCCGTGCGTGTTGTTTTCAGCGTAGACTATCACAGCTTTATTTTTCGGTGTTGAGCGTAGATGATTGTCGGAGTATACGCTCAGCGTATACGCCGAGCGTAAACACTTATACTGGCTTCTGGCGTAGATTGTCTACGCTTGGCGTATACGCCGAGGGTTTCTACAGCATATACACAAGGCGTAAGTTGGATATTTCGTAGCGCAGCGTAACTATTTGTCTCTACGCCCAACGTATACGCCTAGCGTAACTGTTTGTTTCTACGCCCAGCGTATACACCGAGCGTAACTGTTTGCTTCTACGCCTAGCGTATACACCGAGCGTAACTGTTTTTCTCTCTACGCCTAGCGTATATGCCAAGCGTAACTGTTTTTCACTACGCCCAGCGTACACACCAAGCATAAGTGTTTGTCTCTACGCCCAGCGTATACGCCGAGCGTAATTGTTTGTCTCTACACCCAACGTATACGCCAAGCGTAACAGTTAGAAAAAATTTTCGCAAATGTCCATTTTTCAAAGTGAAGTTTCCAGTATGATTAACCTTTGGGTTTGTTTTAATGGTTTGTAGGGACGTTGAACCTCCCCTTCTAGTGGTTGAGCTAGTTGGGGTGTTGACATGGTTTGGTCCCATTGAGGGTGGTGATACGACCCAGACTTAACAGTTGAGAACAATGGGGTCTAGTTTCGGGACGGGGCCTGCAAATTTTTGGCCTTCATACTAGACCATTTCAAGGTTGTGATTTGGTCCCACCTAGGCAAGGATGCGGCGCAGAGCATCATCGAGGCCATGTTACCCGGCGCAGTAAAGGGTGTTAGAATGTTTATGGACGATATTGATGAAGGGCCACTTGTCGCCGAGGGTGTTCCCCCTGGTGGTCCAAAATCTGCCCATCCATTGACGCGTGTGTGGGACCGGCTGCCGCGGGGGCCTAATTATATCAACAACACCTTATTTTTGGCCGGCTGCGCACACACCTTATTTCGAAATCCTCCCGGCTCAGTATACCAGGTAGAAAGGTAATTTCGTTTTAGCTATAGTTGTCCCTCTCTTTTATATTCAAATATTTGCTCTTGTTTCAACTCGTGCTTTCGCCTTTCTGTAGGCCGAGAGTTACGAAAGAAGGGGCCTATGCAGGCGATGATGGGATTGCATTGGCAACACAAGGCTTTTGAGGTGTTCATGGTGGGCCCCACTCTTCGCAAGGCCGTTTTGGCCCACACCAGCGGTGCCATGAAGCACTTCCATAAGAAATTTTCTAAGGCGTTTGCATAATGTACCGCGCGTGGTCCCCTAATGGACCAATCTTTCCATCTGCTTCTGATCTGGGCGAGACCTCAAAGTCTAACATGGAGAGTAAGTGACAATGTTTTCTAGATGTCATGATGTGTTTGTTCAATTGCCGAGTGTTAAACTAATGTCAGGGTTTTGAATTTGTTTCTACAGCTGGCACTACCTCTAGCGGGGATTCTGTTGTAACCAGGTGGATTGAAGCGACTCTCTCCATGAAGTTTCGTGAAACCGTTGCTGCCTAGAAGTGGTTACGGGTAAAAGCCCCGCCATCCATTATTACCTATTTAAAACATGCTGGCCTCATGGCGCTCTTGGCGGCCCCTTGCCCGAACGTGTCTATAGCGGAGATGATCAGGATCGTGGATTCGTTTGACAGATCTGTTTCTCGCTATAGCGCTTGCATTAAGGGCGTTAAGATAATTTTTGAATTATCGCCCTAGTTTTTTGTGGATTTGTTTGGCGTGCCTACGAGTGGTGTAAAGATTGTTTTAGATAGGATGCACAAAGAAATTCAGATGATCCGCGCTTTAGAGGATTGGTTAGGGGTGACAAAGGGCGCCAAAGGGTTTCCAATGTAGGGGAGGACGAAAGTTGAGGAAGTCAACGAGCTCTATCCCTTATTTCGGGCACGTTTGTTTCCGAAGACTCTATTGCAAGTTAAGAGTCTCAGGGTTGAAGCAGTGTGAGTCGTGCGTACTGTTCTGGAGGTTGGCATGCTCTACAATTGGGCTGAATTCTTAGTATCGGGCATGGCTAAAGAGATAGCGCGGCTACGTTCGAACATAGATGCTCAGTCCCATTTCACCTTTGCCTTTTTTGCTAGTTATGTTCGTCGTTTGGCCGAATTTTTAGTGGTTCGTGGGGAGGACATATATGTTTTGCATGATAGGAATCAGTTATCTCGCCCCTGGGTAAACCACCTATTTGACACGACTAAGTCCCAAGATGCCCCCGAGGGAATTGATGAATCCCTTATAATCACCACGGGTGGATCGTCTGGTCCCTCTCTCCATACACGCGACAGTGTAGGGTTGGAACCAGACGAAATGTCCTACACTGCCAAAAAGGTGGAGCGGGTAGTCAAGGACACAATAGGCAAATCCAAATCAAAGTTGGCGAAGCGTGACCGCCCAGTTGAGGAGACCAGTGAGGTTGAACTGCCCAAAGTAAAGCAGATTCGGTTTAAAATACCTAGTAAACCTCTTGTTTTCTTTACTTCACTTATCTTGCAGATAATTTTAACGATTTATGATTATACGCGACTAACTTCACCTGTTTTGTGTTGAGAAGTCAAGAGACATGATTTGCAGACCATACCTGAGGATGAGGAGTTGACTGACCTGGCGGGAGGGACTAAGTTGCTGGAGGAAAGAACTGGAAACACTGAACCACTAGATGATCAAGCAGAGACTGACGATATGTTCAGTAATTTTCTCACAGGCAACTTGGACCTTGGAGCCCCTCCCACATCGGAGGAGATTAGAGGGAATGGTATGTCTAGTTACTTAATTATGTAGCCTAATATATTTTTATCTCATTGTGGATTTTTCTTTTGACTCAGAGGAGAGCGAGACCATCCCTGAGAAGGAGCCAGAGGTTCCCCCTGAAGTGCCACCAAAGGTCAGCACGTCATGCCCTGATGGACCTTTTACTTGGATGGAAATGCCAAGTAAAAGGGATTTCGTAGCTGGTTTGGCCGAGGAGGTCGTTGAGTGGATCGAAAGGATCCATCCTAAAATAGGTATGCGAACATCCAGAGATCCTTACTATGTTAGAGTTTGATTCTCAATTTTGTCTATTCTAATGTTTGTCTTTTCCCTATTAATAAGTGCCTAACTGAGGTGGGATCCGTCTGAGACTATCAACATGGAGAGTTTGCCAACACTTTCCCCAGAAATTGAACAAGTGCCCAGACCCATTTACAAAGAGGTAGCAGAGGGCTTTGTTCACAATGCTAAGACAGTATGGACGTGTAGGCGGTCCATCGAGCAATTTTAGCTCCAGATTCAGGCGAAAGAGAAAAAGGTTTCTGAACTAACGGTGGAACGTGATGATCTGAAGGCCTGGTATGAATTCGCCACAGCCAGATTAGACAATGATCGCTCTTGGCGGACCTCCGAGGTCATGTATACGAGGTATTGGAACCTACTCAATAGTCATGCAGGATTGATACAGAGACTAGGGGAGCGCAGGGCTCAAATCAAATTGCTGAACACCAAATGCCACGACTGGAAGGCTTTCGCCTCCAAAGTACACAAATGGGGGCAAGATGAGAAGAACCACAAGCACCAGTACAAGAAGTCGCTAAAAGAAGTGTCTATTGAGAAGCGACAGTTTGAAATGTTTGTGGAAGGCCTTGGTCTACGCTCTGCCTTTGACACATTTGCCCAACACACAATTGTAGAGATGGAATCCCCTAAACGGCAGATAACAACTGCTTCTGGGGAGGTGTCGGTGGGGGAGTTCCCTTTGAAATGTCCCACCTGGTCGAATGTTGACAAGGGAAAGGCTCTGGCAGATGTTGACTTGGGTCTCGACGGGACAGATTGTGCAAGTGTTCCCGAGGAGGAAATCCTGCGGCGGCTGGAATTCGGCTTGGGGGGATCTCCTATGGTAAGCATTTCAGCTTTATGAAGCTAGTTGATTGAATAATGTTTAAAATTTTGACATTCGCTTATTCTCGTGTTGGTTATTTCTTTTCCTTGGTCTTTT
>MNCI01007802.1:768537-798442 GCA_015680685.1 Gnetum montanum | reverse complement strand
CGAGGTGAGAACATCACCGCATGGATGGAAGGTTCGTTCGGGGGTAAGTCCTCGCTTATCGGGATTGACATTAACATCCGTACTAGAGCTTCCTGATGCGTTTGAGATGTTAGGACTAAATCATACAAGCTTAATGAATTGTTCTTTTGTTTTAATGCTTGAGTGACTTGTGTCAAGGCGGCTGCAAAGTTTTCACTGTTGGGGGTGTTTCTATTGGTGCTAACTGGGTCCATCGGACCCAACAATTTTATCTCTCGTTTTGTTGGCTTTTCAGTTTTTGGAGCTATCACTTTAGATGATTCATGTCTTTCCGACAACTCACCTTCATTGCCTGTGCCTGGTTGATCGTTAGATGATGACATGGGTACAAAGTTTAGGGGAGTGGGCTTAGGTGCCCCCAGAGCTAGCCGTTGGCGCTCTTTCTCCAAACGTTCTCGCGTAAGCCTATCTGCCAAGCGTTCTCGTGTGTCACGCGGAGGTGGAGTTGACCCCGAAGTCTGGGATTACCCAGGAACCTTTATGACATAGGGAGCTGGACGAGGCTGTGCGTACGATTGGGCAGGAGTTTGCGTAGGTAGCCTGACGATGTACGGGGTTGGTCTTGGCAGAGGCTGAGCCTCTGTCATTGCAACGGCAGGTGGTACTCGGACTACGAAAGGGGTAGGCCGAGCGTGATGAGTTGGTGTACCTGCGGGGTTAGCCTGAGGGATGCGCACTACGTGTGGTTGTTGGCGTGTCATGAAGTTGGAGGTAGGCATGGTGGAGGGCACTCGAATTACGAATGGCCGCTACGGGTTGTAAGGTGATTGAGGTGCAGAGTTGGTGGGGGGAATCTGAACCACGAATGGTTTGTTAGATGTTTCTTGTTTGTTTTTGGGATAGACAGTGTTGATGCGGGGTGTGCTGGAGTCATCATCACAATAGATTGAGGTAATTACGTATGGTGTCTCTTTAGCGGTTAGGGGGTCTTTATACACCCCCATGGTCTGGTTTTGGGGTTGGATGGGGTTAGCCCCTTCGAAGGTGATCTTGCCATTATCGATCATCGTTTGGATGTCCTGCTTCAGGGTGAAGTAGTAATCCGTTCCATGCCCGTTGCGTTGGTGATAGTCGCAGAAGCGATCCATCCTGAATCCTTTGGGCACAGGTGGCTCATCCGGTGTTGCCAAGCTTGGGTTCTGTACGAGTTGACAGAACCGGTCATGTCTTTGGATAGTCGCTAGGGACAATTGCTTATGTTGCATCAATCTAGCCTTTAAAAGTTGATCAAAGAGGTGGGATGGCTTCATCGGTAAAGGCATGTACTCAGAGGGTTCCTTCCTCTCGAAGTTACGCGTACGGTTCGTCGGGT
Source organism: Gnetum montanum (assembly GCA_015680685.1). Taxonomy (NCBI): domain Eukaryota; kingdom Viridiplantae; phylum Streptophyta; class Gnetopsida; order Gnetales; family Gnetaceae; genus Gnetum; species Gnetum montanum. The sequence goes on along the minus strand of MNCI01007802.1, from coordinate 797,091 downwards.
TTTGTGATGATGATTCCCGGGCTGTTGTGGGAGCGGGCTGATAGTAGTTAATGGGGGGAACGGGTGGTTTGTATTGATGCATAGTGTTTGTTTGCTGTGCCCCCACTATCGTTGCTACAGTTGCCTTGGCCTTTTCTTTGTCTTTTTTAGTGTGTTGGTTTCTGAAAGTCTGGTACGCAGGTTCGTTGCTGTTTTGAGCGGCTTCCTCTATGTTTTTGATTTGTTCAAATGCTTGATTCAGATCGCGCGCATTGAGGTAATACAATTTGGACTTGAAGAAGTCATTGACAGCCCCTTTCAGTATCGTGAGCAGATAGGTTTGAGATATTGGGTCGTGCAACTCGTTGAGAGCTCCACTCCATCTCTGAATGAACTTCTACACTGGTTCGAGCGGTGCCTGCTTGATCTGCATGAGGCTGTCTAGTGTTGCTTCGGGTTTCAAGTTATACTTGAACCTGGTCACAAACTGGCGTAGAAGATCATCTAGGGAAAGGATGGAATTCCTGGGCAAGGCCCGGTACCAGTCGAGTGCCCTTCCCGCGAGGGACATGGGGAATATTCGTAGTATGGAGTGGGGCCATGCCTGAAGGAGTGCGCACTCTAATCTGAACGTGATGAGGTGGGCGTTGGGGTCTGTCTCCCCATTATACTTAGTCAGCATTGGGAGGGGGACACCCTTGGGCAAAGTCAATGGCGGGACAGAGGAGCTGATAGGGTCATCATTGTAGAAATCTACTACTCTCAGCTCTCCATCAGCGACAGTTTTGAGGCGTTTTACCTCATCTGTCAATTCTTGCATCAATTTTTTAGCGTCCGCCCAATCTTTGGCACTCGGTGAAGCTACAGGCTGGGGGTGCGGGGCTGTATACCAGCTAGATTGCTGGGTCGCGGGTTGGAAAGCCAAAGGCTGGGTGATCGGAGGTTGTGCCTGTGGGTAGTTAACGGTGGGCGGTGCTAAGGCTGAGATGTTAAGAGGAAAATATTGTGGTTGTGGTTGTTGCTGCAGTTGGGGCTGTGCTTGAGGAACCGTAATCGGGGGGATTGCGTGGGGCGGGACATGGTGATGAGGAATTTGATATGATGACGCCCCCCTTGCTGGCCATTGTCCCGCTACGTTGTATGTGGGGACTCCCTGTTGGGCTGGGACTGCTTGGGGAGCTGTATGCGTCTGGATATGGGGTATGAAATGAGCTAATGTAGACGCAGGGATCACATGCGGCATCCCAATTACGCGAGGTGGGAATGTTGGTCACGTGCCATCATGAGGAGGTGGTGCTTGTGAGGACGGGCCCGCAGCTGTATTAGGGGTAATTGTTATAGGGAAGGTATCAGGTTGGGGATCACTCGGGAGCGGAATGTGCATGAGTGCTAGTGTTTCTGTTGGTGGCATCTGAACTTGGGCGAGTCTAGTATGTTGTACGGACAGGGCTTCCCCTGTCCCAGGACGGAAGATGGGGTTCATCTGTGCTTGGGGGCTCAAGGTGTGGTATGAGTCTCCCTGCTCAGATTGGGCAGTGAACTCATCTTCTTCCCCTGGCTGAGGCTCTAGCGCGGGTTGATCCAATGACTGGCTCCTGTGCAGAAGGAGATGAGTAAAGAGCTCCGAGAATTGTTCAGGAACAGGGATTACGTCATATGGGGAAGGGATGAACTCGTGTCCCCCCCTGTAAAAGAGTTCGAATTGTCTCTTTACTTTGATTTCAGCCCGATCCATCGCCAGGCTGGCTTGTATCTTAATGAAGATGAAGTAATACTCATCTTGGGTTATAACGTTGGCAGCTGGATCTTTCCCTTGTAACCTCAAAGACCGACGGGGCCACATCGTGGATTGCCCTCCCAAGTGTGGTGTGACAGACTGCTGGGCAGCCATGGTATCTGAGATGTTAATGTCCTGGGTAGTGGCAGCAGTGGTGTTTACGGGATTCATGATGATAGGTTGCGTGTGTAAAACTGTTTGTGGCCGACGTAGACGAATCTGCAGCGTAACTGTGCAGCGTAGACGCTGGCGTAAGTTAGCAGCGTAGACGCTAGGGCACGTGTGCAGCGTAGACGTTGGAAGGTTGACAGCATAGACGCTGAGAGTTGGGGGTTAAAACAGGGCAGCGAAAACGCTGATTAGCGTAGATGCTGAGAAGCGTACAGTCAATTTGTTTAAGCGGAGGCCCTCTGTACTGACCGAAATCGTCGGTGCAAGGCTGGAACGTTACGAGCACCGAAATATCTACGGACGAGCACAGTCGACCCTGCCTCCGCTTGAGGGCAAGCTGGAACGGACGAAGGCAGAGTGCCTTGAATGGTCCGCACGCAGATCAAACAAGGACTTCCCCAACATTTGCCGCTACAACACGTTGGGTTATACGTAAACAATGCATGTTAAATGTAAACCGTAAACAAGCACGATAATGTAAATGAGCCTGTAAACGGAAACTGAAAAAAAGAAGAAAACTGCAATAAATCAGAGCAAAATGTAAACTATTTTGTATTAAGAATTGATTACAAAGTGCACCGGTCCAAACGCAGTTGTGGCTTTGACACAAGGCGGACGGAAGGCCCCGGCGCGTGTAGGAATGACTCGGCTAGGACACTGTAGGTGGAGCGTAGAGACTGTGCTCGGCGTACAGGACTTCCAGCGTGGAGGGTTTTAGGCTCTGGTTAGAAATTTTTGTCCTCCTGAATACGTGGAAAACTGGGCTATTTATAGGGGTAGGGTTACCGGGAAAATCGGACTGGGAGACATGTGGGCGTATACGCTGGGCGTACACGCTGGGCGTCTACGCTGGGCGTACACGCTGGGCGTATACGCTGCGGATGCTGAGCGTAGAGGATGCCAGCGTAAGCGTATAGCATGCCAGCGTAAGCCAAAAATGTGCACAGCGTATACACATGAAAATGCTTTATTTTAAGGTCAAAAATTGATTTTTGGATGCCCAAAAGCTACTGGAAACCTTGGGGAAGGTCCTGGGGGGTCTGGACGCTCGATTCTGGCACGTTTTGATGCATTTTTGGAGCCCGAAAGTCTGTCTACGCTGGCCTTACGCCGGGCGTACACGCCGGGCGTGCCGGAATGGAAGACCATCATTCGGAGCCTGAAATTTGTTTTTCAAGTGCCTGAGACCTGCTGGGGACCTTGGGAAAGGTCCTGGGGGGTCCAGACGCTCAGTTCTGGCACGTTTTGATGCATTTCTGGGGCCCTAAAGTCTATCTACGCTGGCCAAACCCCGGCGTACACACCGGGCGTGCAGGAATGGAAGACCATCATTCGGAGCCTGAAATTTGTGTTTCAAGTGCCTGAGACCTACTGGGAACCTTGGGGAAGGTCTTGGGGGATCCAGACGCTCAGTTCTGGCATATTTTGATGCATTTTTGGGGCCCGAAAGTCTGTCTACACTGGCCTTACGCCGGGCGTGCAAGAATGGAAGACCATCATTCGGAGCCTGAAATTTGTGTTTCAAGTGCCTGAGACCTGCTGAGAACCTTGGGGAAGGTCCTAGGGGGTCCAGACGCTCAGTTCTGTCACGTTTTGATGCATTTCTGGGGCCCGAAAGTCTATCTACGCTGGCCAAACCCCGGCGTACACGCCGGGCGTGCAGGAATGGAAGACCATTATTCGGAGCCCAAAATTCAATTTTCAAGTGCCTGAGACCTGCTGGGAACCTTGGGGAAGGTCCTGGGGGGTCTGGACACTCTACTTTAGCATGTTTTGATGAGTTTTTGAGCCCCGAAAGTTGCTGTACGCTGGGCCTTACGCTGGGCATGTGTAGACCAGCGTACAGGATGCATACTTAGTGAAAACCAAGTATTTTGAGCTCAAGATTTGCCAAGTTTGATGCCAGATGTCATCGTAGTCTTCTGTGGGTCACAGGGAACTTTTACTTGCTTGCTTTGACTTCGTTTGATACTATTCTGAGGCTTTCAAGCTTGGTCATGTTGAGGACCAACATGACTTAGCTTAATTTCTGTCTTCAAGTGTTAGCCAAAATTTTTGTGGTGTTTCACCCTCCTTCTAGCGCCAATTTCTGTACCGCCCGAAATCGTCGGTCCCCGGCTGGAAAGAAAAACAGAGACCGCGGGATCGCGGGACGAGCACAGACGACCCTACCTTCACCTGAGGGCGAGCTGGAATGCACGAAGGTAGGGCACCTTGGGTGGTCCGCACGCGGATCAGACAAGGATTTCCCCAAGTGCCACCGAAGTGTTATACCCTGGGTTAAGCGTAAACTGTGTAACGGGTGAAAAATGGGCGAACAGTGAAAACAGGGCGTAAACAAGGTGTAAACAACATAACAGTGGAAGCAGGGCGTATACGGCGTAAACAGTATGAACAGGGCGTAGACAGCATAAACAGAGCATAAAGCGTAAACAAGGTTTAAACAGGGCGTAAAGCGTAAACAACGCAAACAGAGCGTAGATAGCATAAACAGAGCGTAAACAGCGTAAAGCGTAAACAGGACTTACATAGCGTAGTGTAAGTGTAGCGTAAACAGCGTAAACAAGTTTGAACAGTGTAGACAAATGTAAACAGCGTAAACAATGTGAGTGTAAACAGAATGTAAACTGTAACAATGACGCTGTAAGAATACAGTTTTCAAGGTACCGGTCTTAACGCAATTGTGCGTGTACACAAAGCGGACGTAAAGCCCTGGTGGGTGCAGGGAGGCGGCTGGTTCGTACGGTAGGCGGAGCGTGGAGACCGTGCTCAGTGTACAAGAATTCCCAGCGTGTGAGGGTTTCAAGCTCTGGTTTTACAGCATAATTTCTCTGAGTCTGCTCTGGTAAATTTTTTCCGACATTAAAAATGCGAAAAACTGGGCCTTTTATAGGGGAAGGGTTACCGGGAAAATCGGGTTGGGAGACACGCGACGTGTCGACCGGGCGTGCACATTTTAGAAATATGGTATACGCTGGGCGTATACGCTGGACTTGCTGGGCGTGTGAACTTGGATGGATGCTGGGCGTATACACTGGGGCATATACGCTGATCAATGCTGGCATATACGCTAGGCGTATACGCTGATGAATGCTAGCGTATATGCTGGGGAGTATACGCTAATGGATGCTGGCCGCTGACTTGCTTCAATTCTTGCTCCTGTTGCACCTGCTGAGCGTACATGTGAGGCGTGTATGCTAGGCGTCTGGCATATACGCTGGGCGTATATGCTAGGCGTAGACGTTGGGCGTATACGTTAGGCGTAGACATTGGGTGTCTACGCTGGGCATAGATGCCGGCACAACACTTGGTAAAAATCGAGTGTTTCAGTCCTCGAAATTGCCATGTGTGACTCCAAATGTAGCCGACAGCGTCTAAGGGTCATAGGGATCTGCTTCTTGTTGGACAAGCGCCAAACTTGAAATTTTTTGTGGTGTTTCACTAAGTACACTAGTTCTAAGACATGAAATCTGATTCTAATAATCATTGTCTTCCCAACTACACTTGTGGAGCTTAATTGTATGGTTACGTGTAATTGAGTAACATGATTTTTATTATTTTATATTTATTCATCTATGATTAACAATAGGTTGAAACTCTATTTATAAATCAATTTAATTAATCTAATTGCTAATTAATAATGAACTATCCTAACATAAGTATCCATTCCTAGATTCTGTTCACATCCTAAACACATATAATGTTGTTGGATTACAAAACGCTACGCATTGCTGGGATTACCAAGTGCCATATGCATGCTTGAAGTGGTTGTACTTATGTGCTTAATTAACTAGTATTTAATTTGGCTATCTTACTTTAGCTTAATTACTTAGCAGTATTAAATGAAATTACACAAAAAACATTAAACACATGAATGAAATATTTAAGCCAGCTAAGATGCTAGAAGGTATGATTAGAAAGCTCATCTTTATTACCACACACACAGACATGCTTAGGTACAATAATGCTCAAATAAAGATTCATACACTCAATGACTTCTACTGTGGGCACTTTTGAAAATCTTCTAACCTTAGAGAAAAGAAACTACAAGAGCTTTGCTATGTTATGACAAAAACTATATCCAAATCATGTGTCTGAGTGCTATATTTAAAGGCTGGCACATGCCTTGTGATATCGAATATCTGACATTGCTTCTTGGAACCCGATATCATATACCTAATATCAGGGCTTCAATATCACATATCTAATATCGGAGCTATGTGAAACATTATTCATCATACCTCCATGATTTAATAAAAACTCATCCTAGAGTAAACAAGAGAAGGAACAAGTTCCTTACAAGATATTGGGAAGGTATGGGCTTATTAACTAACATGCAAACTAACTTAGATGGAACAAATAACCTCTAAGTATCCAAGTGTATGGATTTACAATCTTTTACAAAATTGGGTGTTCATGACAATAGAATTGAACCTCCTAGAAAAAATTGACATCCACCACCTCTGGCAACTGAAGAGAAACGTAGAAGATTTGATGATCATAAAGGATCCCCATTGCATTATGTTGCTACTGATCCCTTTTATGAGGAAAATCCTACTTCTAGTCCATACTTTCCATTGCAATCATAACAAAATCATGGATGAGTATGCAATGTGTAACATGTAGCTATTAGGTACCTTGTCTCATCAGTAGTTACACTTGGATAAGTTGTGATTATGATGGATTGATTCCTTTTAATAGTATTAGTGAGAAGACTAAAAAATAGGGTGAAATGGATAAGTAGTCCATTATTAAATTCTAAAAAGTCCAAACATGATTAAATGCTTGAAGAGGGTTAAAGATTTTACAAAAATAAAAAAAAGAGAGAGAAGGATGTCGCTGAAAAACATTGTGAAGATGTAGATAATTGAATGTCATTGATGGGGCACACAAAAGGATTTGATTGTGACAATGTCCAAGGATAGAGAACTTAACTAACCCAACCAAAGGGTATGCAAGTGGATCCTCCCCAAAGAATGCACATGCATTTTGTTGCCCTTGCATAACCTCAAACCAAGGAATCTGTGGGCTCCATGGATGATTAATGGTTATGAAAAGTTAAGTACAAAATCTGAAAAGAAACTACATAAGAATTTCAAGATATTAAACCAAGACATTGAAAAAGAACATGAAACCAGCAGTGAGGTGAGGCATGGAAAGCATAGATGAATGAGAAAAATAGTGAAATGTAGTTTCCAATTAAGGTTAGATGAAGTTCCTCGTGACTTTTTTGGTTAAATGACTTGATAAAATCCATCCTTAGTCCAAACCAAAACCAACCTCTTTTAGTGACTTTGCATTAGCATTTTCAGACCAGTGCACCCCCTTGAGACACAAGAGTACTCCCAAAAAACAACCACCATTCCTTATTTAAGAATAAAAGAGAAGTAGGAAGTGAGAAAGGGCCTTAGTTAGAGGGGACCTTCAGGCATGGCTAACATATCTTTCTAGTTCCATAACTAGTGTCTATGGCCCATTTATTCTGTCTAAGGGGTGTGCTTTAAATTCCCATTGATTTTTTTATTTTTTATTTTTTTGGTTTGAATGGGAACCACACCATGTAAAGACTTATTTAATTTCCTCTTATTGGTTGACATGGAATGGTAAGAAATCCATGAAAACACACATGCACCTAAGTAAGTAGAAAGGCACAAAGAGTACCATGTCCCCTTGAAGTAACATCATGTTCAAACCTTTAAATCCTTTTCAAGTTTAGAAACTACCAAGGTCATAAGTTCATTAAAGTTGTATCAATGGAAAGGGACCTCATTCATCTAGAATAAGGAAAATCATAGAGTTTGTGGATGGGTGGATGTTGTAAACTTACTACCTATTTCATTAAAAAGAAACTATGTCCAAGTTATCAATAACAGAATTCAAAGCCAAAATTCATACACCAATGATCAAATAACTGGATAACACATGCCCACATCAAACAACTACATTGTACCCATTTGGCAATAAGACACATTACTATTAAAACACAATAAGAAAATCATACCAAAATAAAGAAAAATATATAATAAATTGTAAAAAAGTTAAGAAAAATAAAATGTACTAACAATGTTGTAAAATAAAAAATTTAAAAAATTAATAACATAAAAACAAATAGATATAAGATAAAGAATGTGTAAAACAAAAAGTTGTAAAAATAACATTGTGTAAAACAAAAACATGTAAAACAAAAAGATGAAAAGCTAAGAAGCTACTTATATAGTTAGCATGGATGGCCATCTCCCCCATGATTAAGTTGAAAGAAGGAAATCTAAAAGATTGAGCATGGTTGCCCATCTTATGAGGCATTGGTTGAACGAGCTTACTTAGGCCCATGGAAAGGTTTAACTTGTTGTATGGTGAGTAGTTGCTTCTTATCTAGATTCTCAGGTTTATAGATCATCATGACCTCAGAAGTAAAATTTTCATAAATGATATAAAGTCCTTTCCACAATTTCTAGAACTTAGTTTGTTGAGGTATGTGTGTGGGGTTTCAGTAGAGGAGCTTATCTCCTAGTTGAAATTTGACTTTTCTAATTCTAAGGTCATGGCACTTCTTGTTAAATGCCTTATGTAACTCATTAGATGATAGGGCCACTAATCAATTTTCATCTAGCAAGTTAAGATTCATTAATTGTTCTTTTTGTGCTAGACTTAAGTCAAGGTCAAGGTCATAGGCTCTTGAAAGTGTACAGAGCTCGAATTGAATAGAAAGTGTTGGTAATTTTCCATACACCAACTCATAGGGAGAATATCCTATAGGGAGTTTCCATGTTGAGTGGTAGGTCCATAGGGCATCATTGGATTTTGTACTCTAATCTCTCCTATATTTTCTAATATTTTTTATTAGGATCTTTGTGATTTTCCTATTTGTAACCTCAACTTGACCATTGGCTTGGGGGTGGTAGGGTGTTATTAGATTATGTTCAACCCCCAAGCATTACATAAGCTTCCAAAAAATAGTACCTATAAAGTGGGTGCCATTATTATAAATTAATGCATGCGGCACACCAAACCTATTTTCAACATTTTTTTATATAAATAGAGCAATAGTAGAAGATGTACAATCAATGACGATTGTTGCTTTTTCGCATTTCATACAATAGTCAACAACAACTATGATGTATGCCTTTTCATTTGACATGGGTGTGATGGGACCCATGAAATAAATGCCCAAAATGTTAAAAGGTTCTAGTGGTTTAATCCATTGTTGCAGTCCCTCCATTTAAGTAATCATTCCACCATCTCATTGGAAATGTTCACAAAATTGGACAAACTGGTGAGCATCGCTAAAAATTATTGGCCAATAATACCCTACCATTAGTATTTTAATGGATATGAATCTCCTAGCATAGTCACCACCATAAGGACCCTCATGAGCATCCTAGAGAATGCATAGTTGATCAATAGTAGGGACACACCAATGAACCAAGCCATTGGCGCACACCTTGCAGAGGTGTCCATTAATCTCCATGAAGCATTTCACCTAGTAAAGAAACTATTATTTCTTCTAGTGGCCTAACCCTTGTGGCATCTCTTGAGTGAGAATATAGGTGAAAATTCCATTATACCATTTTAGTTCTAGGGATGCTTATTCAGTTATATCCCTAGCAAAGAGGAGTTCATTAGGAAATAGATTAGATAGTGGACTTTCCTTCTCTTGGTTGTTCCATCACAACTAAGACAAGTGATTAGCAACCACATTCTTAGTTCCTTTTTGATATACCATTATAATATTGAATTCCTATAAGATCACTAGTCACAATATGATAGAAGGGCTCACCATTGGCTTATTCATGAGGAAGTGAATTACATTGTGGTCCATGTGCACAAACACTTTATATTGAAGCACATAGTGCTTTAACTTCTCTAAAGCAAACACCACTATCATTAATTCTTTTTCTATGGTGATGTAGTTTAGTTGTGTATCCATAATGCTTTAGCTTGCATAATGGATTTTTCTTGTCATCCAACTACATAAGCATAGCTCCCAAGGTGTAATGTGATGCATCCATCATAACATAAAACAGTTTGGACTAGTCAGGTGCCTATAGAATCAACATTTCTACAAGTTTTATCTTCAGCTATTGAAATGCTTTTTCACATTTCTTGTTCTATAAAAATGAAGAATCCTTCTTTATTAGCTCAACCAACAATTTTACAATCTTAGAGAAATTCTCAATGAATCACCAATAGTAGCCAATGTGTCCAAGGAATGATAGAACATCTTTGATGGTTTTTGGTTGGTGGGTGATTTCTTGGATGACCCTTATTCTTTCAAGGTCAACCTCAATTTTTGCTTGTGAGATTTTGTGCCCCAATACAATGCCCTCCTGAATCATCAAATGAATCTTTTCCTAATTGAGCCATAGATTTTTTTCCACACGTCTTCTGAGTACTTGCTCAAGGTGATTTATGTCTTGCTCAAATGTAGTTTCATAGGTGGAGAAGTCATCTATGAATACTTTCACCCCGCTACCAATTTGCTATTGAAAAATACTTTAAAACAACCATTGGAAGGTAGTAGTGGCATTGCATAGACTAAAAGGCATCTTGCGATATACAAAGATCCCACAGGGATTCATGAATGTTATTCTAGCCTAGTCTTCTGGTGTGATCTAGATTTGGTTATAGCCACTATAACCATCTAGAAAACTATAATAGAAATTCCTAGATATAATGTTCAACACCTAATTAATGAATGGCAATGGAAAATTATCCTTGAATATTGCCATATTTAGTAGTTGAAAATTAATATAGACATGCCACTTGCCACCTTTCTTTGGCACAATCATGAGTGAACTAACCCACTCACTATCCGCAATTGGATAGATAAACCCCACCTTGAGGAGTTTTTTGACTTCCTCTTTAATGATCTACTTCAATTTAGGATTTAATTGCCTCTATGATTTTCTATTTGGCTTTATGGCTAGGTCAGTGTAGATATGATGTTGGCATATCCTAGGATCAATCCCTATGAGTTCAAGATATGACCAAGCAAAGGACATTAACAATTTTTCAACCACATTCAACAAAATTTTTTTATGTTCTAAAGTAAGATTTGAATTGATTATTACTAGCTTCCCATTTTTTAAGAATGCATATTCTATGCCGATAGGTAGAGTTTTTAATTCAAGGGGCTCTTACTTAAAATTTTTAGGAATTTCCAACTCTCCCCAATAGGTATCATCATTTGCATTATTAGAAAGTTGGTGATGAACTTCCTCTAGTTCATCTATGCTTAGAACCTAAGTGCATGTTAGGCAATCAGTAGGTTCCATGCAAAGTGTGATGCTTTCAAAATTAGTAGTCAACCACTAAGTGCCCTCTTGTTTTGTGACTAGTATCTATAAATGCCTTTGAATATCTACTTTAGGTGCACACTATCTGCATGCATAGATGGATGCTCAATTAAAGGACTAGAGTTTCTACACATAATTACACCCTGTATCACTATACTCAATGCATGGAACTCACTTCTTCTCGATCTTTTCAAATGCATTTTCCTTAGATATCTCTAGGAAAAGATCTTTAATGCTCATTCTTACATCAACAGTGGTTGTCTATAAGGGTATTGCTACCTTAGTGGTGGCAATGCCCATGACTATGCTTACTACCACTATTAATACTACTCATACAGTTGTATTGGAATTCCACTTGGATAATACTATTATTGCTAATGTAACTACCTAGGATTTCCTTGAGGATAAGGTAACCTTTTTTAATGAGTGTCCTAAGAAACAACTTAAGCTTTTGCTAGTCATTTTCTATATTTTTCAAGGCACATGCATCATGGAAAGCTTGAAGATACTTCTACAAATCTAAGTTATATCCCCCTTCAAACTAAGGAATATTGTTCATGTATAGCCTCTTGATCCAACTATCTTTTACATGCCTTGTGGGAATCCTCACTGCCTCTGCAATGTTAAGCATACTCCAAGTAGTAAGCAAAGGCACATTGAGGCCATGATTCTACTATCGACAATGGCCTCTACTACCCCTTTGTTCATGATGGTGGATCTCTCATGAATGCTCATGCCCTAGGTCTTGACTTGCCTAATGGTCCTAACAATCATCTCAATCCCATTGGTCACCTCCATCATGATCACGCCTCCTATAGTTGCATTTAGAGCCAGAAGAGGAAGAAGATGATGAAGGTGAAGAGGAAGGATGACTAGCATCATCACAATGTCTGCCATTCCCTCTTCAATGGTCGTAGCCATGATCACGATCTTGCTTTTTGTCTACATCTCTACACTAACTCTCCTCCTTGGATCCCCCTTTTTCATTGAATCCATTTTTGCTAGAACCAGGATTGTGGATTGTGGACTCTAGGTTCTAGTTTTGACCTCCTTCACTAAATTTAAAGAGAGAATTTTCTCTTAATGGAAAACCTCCAAAGAAAGGTTCTCCACCATCATTTTGGCATGCCAAGTATGGGAAATCATTGAACCAATTTTCTTTCATAGATTTGTAGCATCGCTCTAATTGTCGATCCCTTCGACAATGTGCATCAGTGGGATGATAATCCCTAGCATCACTATCCCACCAAACATACTCAACATGAAATTCCTAGAGACCCAATTACATAAGAGTTTGTTGGAGCATCATAAAAATGGATTGATCAAGTGCCAAAATGATGTTTCCCTCCATGTCGTGCAACCACAACAGTTCATCCTTGTGCAGAATGAAGGTTAAATTGGGTACATACTCATCAAGATGAGCATATACCACTTTATATTGTTAGGGTACCTGTTGATTTACTCTATCAAACTTTGACAAAGAATCACTCCTATGACAAGTAGACATATTATGTTAAAAAATAATAAATGCAATGTGCATCTTAAAATTATTGTAGTAATTTTAATGTATGATATGACTTTAGGATTCATTCCAATGATCTTGAATAATTTTTTACTAAGTCCTAAATAACAAATGTAACAACTAAAGGTCCCCAGAAATGGTGCCAATGATTAGTGGCAATGTACACCTACACCCAACCATACAAATCACAAGCGTTCACACACAATCCGATCAAATTCCATAGATCTTAAGTTCCTAAGTACATTGGTTCTAAGACATGAAATCTAATTGTGACAATCATTGTCTTCCAAACTACACTTGTGGAGCTTAATTATATGGTTAAGTGTAATTGAGGCACATGATTTTTATTATGATGTATTTTAACAAGTTGAAACTCAATTTATAAATAAATTTAATTAACCTAATTTCTAAATAATAACAAACTATCCTAACATAAGTATTCAATCCCACTTTCTGTGCACATCCTTAACACATATAATGCTACTGGGTTATCAAATGTTAAGCATTGCTAGGATTACCAAGCATCATACACAGGCTCGAAGTGGTTGCACTTATGTGCTTAATTAACTGCTATTTAATTTGGCTATCTTACATTAGCTTAATTACATGGAAATATTAAATGAAATTGCATAAAAACATTAAATGCATGAATGAAATATTTAAGCTATCCAAGGTGCTACAAGGTTTGATTAGAAAGCTCATCTTTATTGTTGCACACACTATCATGCTTAGGTACAAAAATGCTTAAATAAAGATCCTTACACTTAATGACTCCTGTTATGGGCACTTTAGAAAATATTCTAACTCTGGAAAAAGGAAACTACAAGAGCTCTGCTATGGTATGACAAAAACTATATCCAAACTGTGCACCTGAGTGCTATATTTAAAGGCTAACACATACCCTATGATATTGGATATCTGACATCACTTCTTGGGACCCAATATCATGTACCTAATATCAAGGCTTTGATATTGCATATCCAATATTGGAGCTAGGCAAAACATAGTTCATCAACTAGTCATGTGATGTGAGCATCCACTATCAAGGCATCAAAAAATATTTTTTGACTTAGAAGTGATAGCCATGCAAGCCATGTTATTAGCTCCTTTTGGAATTGAAATTATCACCCTCTTTGACTCTAAGTTTTGAGGATTCCTTGACCTATTTGTGTTAGCTTTTCAAAATTACTTGTCATGTAGTTTCCTACATTGATATTTCATATGAATGAAAATGCTATAATAATGACATTACATATTAAAATATTTAGTAATAAATTCATATCTTTGAAGGTATTTCCACTTACTAAGTTTCATCTAGCTTTGCTCTATAAGATGCTATAGAAGTCCTAGACAATCATTTGATTTTTTTGAACTCTTTTTCATAACTTAGAATGTGGTACTTCCCTTTGGGAATTTCCAGGTATATTTTTTAGATCTTCTGTGATCTTAGCTTGATTACTTGTAGTGATTTGAGTCCTTTTAAGTTTACTTGTGAGAGTTTTTACTTGGTCTCATCTTCTTTCATCTTAAGATTTTTGAAATGTCAAAGAAGGATCTAAATCTTTATAGTTTTTGTATAGTTGGTTCCTTCATGAATGCATCTAGACTATTCCAAATCTCTTTTGTAGTCTCAAACATATCGATCTAATTACGCTCATCTTTGAGAAGATAACAATAAAATGCATTCATGGTCCTATCATTAGCTACATAAGACCTTTTCTTTTGATCAATCCATTTAGATTGATCTTTGACCTTTGTCATGCTAGCATCAATCTCTATAGGATTATAATATCCATGAACAACTTTAGGAAAAATATTAAATTCCATATATTATGAAAATATTCACATTAAATTACTTCAATAACTATATTTAGTCTCATCAAATTAGAAAGGCTTATGAGAGGATCCTTCATGACACCTATCAATATAGGATTTACTCTCAAGGATTTTACTCCTTTCACAAAGGAGAGACTAACTTCTTATGCCACTTATGGATTGAAAAACACCCTAGAGGAGATTGAATAGAATGATAAAATAAATCTAAGATATAAATTAATATTTCCTATATTCTAAGTGCTACATTGATTAAGTAAAAATTGAAAAATTTCATCGATTAATTTAGCTCTAACTAAGAACATAGATAAAACCAAGATCAAAGCTACTAAATAACAAACATGAAAATAAAAAATAAAAACTTGGAATGAAAACACTAGATTTTTATAGTAATTCAACTTATTCCTAGTGATGAGTAGTCGAGGTACCCCTTATGCCGAACCATATCAATCATAAGTGTTTATGCACAATCTAGTCAAATTCCATGGATGTGACTAGTTGTGGCATCTAGATCATTATGCCTTGATTGTAGTTTGTTATCTTCCCACTTGGACTTGTGGTAGCTTTGTCACATATGATTTAGTCCAAAGTGAGGCATATTATTCTTGATTTTGTTTCGACCTTATGCTACTCCTAATGATAATGAAGAAATCAATTATTTAAACTAATTAACAATGGAAAGTAAAGTCTAAACTAGCCTATGGACGATGAGTGTCCATTCCCAACTTGTTGTACATGTCCTGAACCCACACATCCACTACTAGAATTACCAAGCATTATGCTATTAGAAAAACCAAACAATAATGCTAATAGGATTACCTAGCAAATATGTGTTTACGCTCAAGACTAGTTGCACTCATTCCACCAATTCATTAACATGCATAGAAACATAAATATTAACTAAGTACATGAAACATAAATTGCATTAAAAGTAAATTTAATCTAATTCAAAGTGCTACAATGAATAAGAATCAATCTCAATATTATTTTCATTCATGCAATGTGTCCTAGTACATTTCCACCCAAATAAGACATTGTACAACTAACTCAAATTTACACTATAGGCACTCACTGACTATTCTCTAAGACTACAGAATAAAACTACAAGAGTTCAAATACTCTATTAAGCAAATAATTTCCATAAACACATCTATGACAAGTATTTATAGATTTTATTGTTGGGCTACATTGATGGGGCCTCGTAGATGCAACAAATGCTACATCAATGTGGCCCCATCGATGGGGCAACACCATGTAAATGGGGCTACATTGACAAGGGCCTATTGATGTGACACTTTGATGCTTCATCATATTGCCATGATTGAATGAAAACTCCTCCTTGAGTTCCTTTACAAAATTGGGAAGTTATGGGATTATTAACTAAAATTTGACATAACAAAACTGAGTGCCACATTACAAAATTTTATTTGAGTGGATGCATAAAAAATGACAAAAATACTAGACAAACATTGAATATTATAAAATTTGTAGAGGTCTTCAAAATATTTGCTAAAGATGATTCTTCTTGTTGCTGCTAGCGGTGGAAAACTTCCAACCTTGATTATTATGTCAATGTTTCTTTTGTTATGTAGAACATTCTTAAAGGATGGAATAAAATTTCTTCTCATCATCCCATGGATCTAGTAAACATGAGATTCTTGAGCTACTATCTTGTATGTGCTACAATTTTTCCATGGGCATATCCTTCGTTGTTTCCCTCTTAGCTTCATTTTCATGCCTGAAAATGACCTTCTTCCTTAGAAATTTATTTTAGCATCACCTGTAGTCACCAAAGAATAAATATTAGTTTTGGTAAATTTCCTTAATAATTAACCCTTTTCAGATCCCTTAGTTTTTGTTTAAGCAGAAGATGATGACCAGATACTATGTCCAAGGCTATGAGGTAAGTAAAATCATCAAGTTGTTCTCATTATTTTGATCAATTACTATTAGTTACCATGATTTTCAAAAATAGGATGTTAGAAAAATTTCAAAATAGACATCCCTAGCCCCCATGACTAATAAGTGTAACTCTGAAAGCACACAAGTTTTTTAACAATTGAAACCAAAGGTCTGATTCAAAAGATGGCAAAGAAATATTAATGGATATGGAAATAGAAAAGTAGGAGAAATTGATGAGAATTTATCTCAAAATTATGCATAAATTTAGAGAAACCATCACTAATGTTCTGTAAGATGTGAAGGTTAGTTCAAAGCCATGATCAACAAAAGTTATGCAAGTGGGTCCTCCCCAAAGCAAGTACCTACCATAATCCCCTTGCATACCCAGTTCTATAGACATCTGTGGGCACCCAAGAAGTTAAATGTAGACCATACCTTTATTCAAAACAACACACAACTACTATGGTTGGGATGTTGCACTATCCTACACAAAACAAAAAGGCTCATAATCACATACAATAGTGAGGTGAATAATGGGATGAGAAGCAATTGTAGAGATTGGGATGTAAGGTACTTAAACATGTCCATAATAGGTTCTTCAAGGTACAATGATCATTCATTAGTTTTAGTTTCATGAAAGAAGAATCAAATTGTTTCCATGAAAAAGACCTTTATTTAGAGAACTAGAGGGATGGATGAGGTGGTCTCAGTCCCTTACACAATTACTTACTCAATCATGTTGATAGCATAACACAAAAAACCAGCACATAGCATTGACTTCTGCATCATGACTTGGCAATATTATTAACAAAAACATGAAATACTTTTATTAAACATAAAGATAATGACTCAAGAAAAGAGAAACATATAAAGAAAAGAAAAATATTAAGAAATGGAAACATATGAAGAATCAAAAAATTTTGGAAGAAATAGAAAAATTATAAAAAAAAATTAAAAAAAAAGGGTGCAAACACTTATTAGTTCTTGAACTAGGATGGAGCATCTCCCCCATGACTAATCTTATGGTCACACATTTGGGAGATAGTCATCACAATTCCCTAGTTATACACCACTGCTTTTCAATCTCTCACTATTACTGATGTAATTAATCATGTGGTAGCACATCTAACATTGGTGATGGTCTTGTTTGGATCATTCAAAGACGTATCTTCATTTGGAGTTGAAGGTATTTCTATTTTTCGAGATCCAGATATCTTTGCTTCTTTCTCTTGATTTTCTATTTTAATTCCCAGGTCTCCATGTTTAAGATCCTCTTCTAGTGTATAATCAAAGTGTAAGATATCTGTGTCTAAGTCCTCTATTTGGTTCATTTTCTTAATTCTAGAACTAATAAGTATATTAGTTACTTCCATGCATCTTTGAAATAGTTTTATATTCTCATTTTCAAGCCACTACGTATCTTCTAGTTTAGTGGCTACTACATAGATTGGTTTTTGCTCACACACTTGCTCTTGAACTTTGTGGTGGGTTGGTATAGGGGTTGTACTAATATTTGAATTTTTGACCCACAACTACACCCTTTACTATTAGTGGTCATGCATGAATTCTTTTTTCTCTCCACGATGCTAGATTCATCACTTCTATTAGGTGTTGGAGTAATGATGGTGGCCATTGCATAGGATTGGAAGACATTGATCATGAAAGGAAGGATGTTGTAGTTGATTAGCATTGTGCTAGTTTGGATGAGTTAGTAGGTCCACGAGTGTTTTTATTATGCATGGGAACCATCATAAAGAAAGGACGTTTCCTAGATTGTGGTGGAGATCTACTAGCATTATCATTTCTATGTATGTTTGCAGAACAAGTAGCATTCTCTCATTGATGTCATGATGCTAAACCTTCCTATGTTGCTAGTGGTGACATATCATGGAGGAAAGTATGAGAATATTGAGGATATGATGAAGGATAAGAGGTGTGAGGTTGTGATCCTTTAAAATATGTCTTGGGTTGATGATATTTGGGAGAGTGGTAGTAGCAATTCGAAGTAGAGGAAGTAGAACTAGTTAGAGAAATAGGTTGTTGAACATAATACCCATATGAGCTCGACTAGTAGTAAGGGTAGGGCTAGTTTGATGATGGCCTCCCCCATAACTATGGGTTTTTCCACTATGTTTGATGATAGTATTGAGGCTATTAATAAGTTCCACTAGGATAGTATAGTTGGTTGTTAAACTATCTATAATTACCTTGTGAGAAAGTTAATTTCCTAGGCATTTACTTTTGTACAAACTTGGGATTCAATGCAAAAGATCAATACTCATGTAGATGTAACATGACTAGGAAATAGCCTTTCATATGGTTATATATGCAAATGTCACATCCATTACCTTCTATGGTTGAGTCTATAGCCTTGAAATCTACAACCATTTTTCCTTTTTGCTGATAAGTGTTCTGAAACACCACAAAAATTTTGGCTAACACTTGAAGACAGAAATTAAGCTAAGTCATGTTGATCCTCAGCATGACCAAGCTTGAAAGCCTCAAAAATAACATCAAACGAAGTCAAAGCAAGCAAGTAAAAGTTCCCTGGGACCCACAGAAGACTACGATGACATCTGGCATCAAACTTGGCAAATCTTGAGCTCAAAATACTTGGTTTTCACTAAGTATGCATCCTGTACGCTGGCCTACACATGCCCAGCGTAAGGCCCAGCGTACAGCAACTTTCGGGGCTCAAAAACTCATCAAAACATGCTAAAGTGGAGTTTCCAGACCCCCCAGAACCTTCCCCAAGCTTCCTAGCAAGTCTCAGGCACTCGAAAATCAAATTTCAGGCTCCGAATGATGGTCTTCCATTCCTATACGCCCGGCGTAGACGCCGGGGTTTGGCTAGCATAGACAAAATTTCGGGCTCCAAAAATGCATCAAAACATGCCAGAATCGAGTGTCCAGACCCCCTAGGACCTTCCCCAAGGTTCCCAGCAGGTCACAGGCACTTGAAAATCAAATTTTGGGCTCCGAATGATGGTCTTCCATTCCTGCACGCCCAGCGTATACGCCCAGCGTTTGGCCAGCGTAGATAGACTTTCGGGCTCAAAAAATGCATCAAAATGTGCTAGAATCAAGTGTCTAGACCCCCTAGGACCATCCCCAAGGTTCCCAGTAGGTCTCAGGCACTTGAAAATCAAATTTTGGGCTCCGAATGGTGGTCTTCCATTCCTGTAAGCCCAGCGTATACGCCCGGCGTAAGGCCAGCGTAGACGGACTTTCGGGCTCCAGAAATGCATCAAAACGTGCCAGAATCAAGCGTCCAGACCCCCCAGAACCTTCCCCAAGGTTCCTAGTAGGTCTCAGGCACTCGAAAATCAAATTTCAGGCTCCGAATGATGGTCTTCCATTCCTATACGCCCGGCGTATACGCCGGGGTTTGGCCAGCGTAGATAGACTTTCGGGCTCCAGAAATGCATCAAAACGTGCCAGAATTGAGCGTCCAGACCCCCTAGGACCTTCCTTAAGGTTCCCAGCAGGTCTCAAGCACTTGAAAATCAAATTTTGGGCTCCGAATGATGGTCTTCCATTCCTGTACGCCCAGCGTATACGCCCGGCGTAAGGCCAGCGTAGACGGACTTTCAGGCTCCAGAAATGCATCAAAACGTGCCAGAATCGAGCGCCCAGACCCCCCAGGACCTTGCCCAAGGTTTCCACCAGCTCTTGGGCACCCAAAAATCAATTTTTAACCTTAAAATGAAGCATTTTCATGTGTATACGCTGGGTACATTTTTGGCTTACGCTGGCATTCTCTACGCTCAGCATCCACAGCGTATACGCCCAGCGTATACGCCCAGCGTATATGCCAGCAAATGTAACACTTGTAAATTAAATCCGGCCTTATGTAGCGTATACGCCCAGCGTATACGCCCACGTGTCTCCCAGTCCGATTTTCCCGGTAACCCTACCCCTATAAATAGCCCAGTTTTCTGCATTTTCGGGGTGGGCAAAAAACTTCTAGAGGACACAAGAGACATTTACGCTGCGGACCAAAGCTCAAAAACCCTCTTACGCTAGAGAGCCCTGTATGCCATACACACAGTCTCTACGCTCTGCCTGCCTTGCGAACTAGCCGAGTCATTCCCACACACGCCGGGGCCTTTCGTCCGCCTTGTGTCAAAGCCACAACTGCGTTTGGACCGGTGCACTTTGTAATCAATTCTCAATACAAAACAGTTTACATTTTGCTCAGATTTATTGCAGTTTTCTTCGTTTTTCAGTTTACGTTTACAGGCTCATTTACATTATCGTGCTTGTTTACGGTTTACATTTAACGTGCATTGTTTACGTATAACCCAACGTGTTGTAGCGGCAAACGTTGGGGAAGTCCTTGTTTGATCCGCGTGCGGACCATTCAAGGCACTCTGCCTTCGTCCGTTCCAGCTTGCCCTCAAGCGGAGGCAGGGTCGACTGTGCTTGTCCGTAGATCTTTCGGTGCTCGTAACGTTCCAGCCTTGCACCGACGATTTCGGTCAGTACAGTTTTTGGCGCTAGAAGGAGGGCCCACCGAAAACCTTGCTTGCAAAACTTACAGCGTCTACGCTGCCAAAATGAAACCCCAGCGTCTACGCTGCAAGACTGAAACCCCAGCGTCTACGCTGCAAAACTGAAACCCCAGCGTCAATGCTCCTACAGTGTTTTACGCTTGCTACAGTGTTTTACGCTTGCTACAGTGCTTTTACGCTTGCTACAGTGCTTTTACGCTAGCTACAATGCTTTTACGCTTGCTATAGTGCTTTTACGCCTGCTACAGTGTTTTACGCATGCTACAGTGTTTTACGCTTGCTACAGTGCTTTTACGCTTACTACAGTGCTTTTACGCTTGCTACAGTGCTTTTCGCTTGCTACAGTGCTTTTACGCTTGCTACAGTGCTTTTACGCTTGCTACAGTGCTTTTACGCTAGCTACAGTGCTTTTACGCTTGCTACAGTGCTTTTACGCTAGCTACAGTGCTTTTACGCTTGCTACAGTGCTTTTACGCTTGCTACAGTACTTTTACGCTTGCTACAGTGTTTTACGCCTGCTACAGTGTTTTTACGCTTGCTACAGTGTCTCGGCGTATACGCTGCTACAGTGTTTACGCTGCTACAGTACTGCTACAGTACTGCTATAGTGTTTTTTCAACAAAAACACCCAAAACGAGCCCGTTTCAAAGCCGAATTCGCTGCGATTCGCACCAACATGGATCACCTTGTCTAAGGCATACAAAACACACAACATAACAATTCCGAGATGACTTCCTCTTACCCGAAATTGCTATCCGTGTACGACTACGGTTCATAATTTTATACTTAGCCAAATTTTCTCCCGTTTACATTGTACACGCTAGACACTTAGAAAAATTTTCAGTGTTCACACACCGGACACTTTGCACACTTAGCCCAAAACACACTTAGCACTTGTTAGCTAGCTCGTACGCTGCCCCATCACACATCACCATGGAGTCCCAGACTTCTAATGCACACGCCTTCATAGTCCCCACACAAGAACAGTATAACTACATCTGTGTGAAGATTCAAGCCAACCTTCCTCTTGACACCATAGAACAGGAGGCAAAACGAAACTTCGAGCACATATACATGGGAGGTCACGAATTCGTCCCCTCTGTATATGACATCATCCCCCTTTCTGAACCTCAGCATAAACTCATCTCCCAGCTCCTTCTGGCAAGGAGCCAAAACTCACGGCGACCCAATGAGGAGCCCCAAAACCAACATGATGTAGATGACTTCGAGGCACAATCTGAACCTGAGGATTCATACCACACCCTCAGTCCCCATGCCTACGTGAACCCATCACTCCATCCTCGCATGGGACAGACAACCACTCACCAAGTGTCAATGAGCACACAAGCACCAGTATCCCAACAGAGATTACCCACCCCCATCTCCACCCAGTACATACCACACGTGCAAACGCATGGGGCCACTTTCACTACATCGGCCCCGCACATCCAGGGTGTCACTTCACAGTTTGTGGCTAGGCAAGGGGCCATACCCCTTGTTCAACAACCCACTCACTTCAACGTGCCACACCCCACAACCGCAACTCTGAACATCGCTCCACAGCAACAAATGACAACCCAACAACCTCCCCAACCAACTAATCTGCCTACCGCTCAAGAGTGGGCAGAAGCAAAACAAATGATGCAAACGTTAGCAGATGAGATAAAGTAACTTAGAGCTGACAACACTGAACAAGTTAAAGTACTGGATTTCTATCGCGACAATCCAATTAGCTCTTCAGTGCCACTGTTAGCTTTACCCAAGGGAATCGCATTGCCCCAGTTAACCAAGTACAATGGGGAGGGAGATCCAAACTCTCACTTAGTCACGTTTCGATCAGAAACTCTATTGCTTCAAGCTTGGCCCCACGCAATCTTGCGAGTGTTCGCTATGTCCTTAATGAGCGTAGCCTTAGACTGGTACCAAGCCTTGCCTCGTAACTTCATATCCTCTCTGGAGGATCTGCTACATCAGTTCGTTACCCGGTTTAAGTACAACCTCAAGCCTGAAGCCACACTAGACAGTCTGATACAAGTGAAACAAGCACCACTTGAGCCTGTGCAAAAGTTCATCCAACGATGGAGTGCAGCCCTTAACGAACTTCATGAGCCCATCCCTGAAAAGTATTTTCTTACAATTCGGAAGGGAGCTATGAATGACTTCGTTAAGTCAAAACTGTACTACCTAAGCGCTCAAACGTTGAGCCAAGCGTTCACACAGATCAAGAACATTGAACAAGCGGCACAAACCAGCAATGACCCCGCCTATGTGGCTTACAAGAACCAACACGTTGCCAAACAAAAGGCAACAACGAAAACTGTGGCCACAAGCACAAAAACAACTAACACTAGTACCAACCCGCCTACAACAACAGGGGCCACCCCAAGGCCCAACTTTCAGCGCAAAGATCGCTCTAAGTACACACCGCTACCTGCGAGACCTTCGGAACTACTAGAGCACATCCTTAAAGCCAGGCAAATCCAATACAAACACATAGCGGAGAATGCTCGCCGCCGACACGATAGGTATTGCGAGCTACTAAGGAATCCCACCTTAGCAGCACCAAATGAGCCCCCAGTTCCACGACACTTCAATCTAGACCAATTCTGTCACTACCACCAAATGTCCGGTCACAATACTGACACCTGTCGTGCGTTAAAGGACGATCTACAAGCAATGATAGAACGGGGCCAACTGAACATCAACACCTTGAATCAACCGAGCACAGACGATGCCCCCTATGTCATAAACTCCATTGGCATAGATAGTAAGCCTAAACCTGTGCGGCAACCTTTTGTGATTCGTGTGCCTCCCAGCAAGGCAACAATCCCCTCCACGTCCATGAGCAAGGGGCCTCCCATCATCATCAAGGTGCCACCTAGAGCATCGACGACACCTTTCGTGGTCAAAGTACCACCACCACAGACGTCCGCTAAGATGTTAAACTGGCAAAATTCAATGCAACCCCAAGCATCGACGACACCTTTCGTGGTCAAAGTATCACCACCACAGACGTCCGCTAAGACGTTAAACTGGCATGTTGCACCAACGACAACAGCAAAGAAACCCTTCGTTATCAAGGTGCCACAACAAGCTAGTCAAACAACAACGACACCTCCCAAACTACCATTTGTCATAAAGGTGCCACCACGCGATGGCCCCTCACCTACCCAGTGCCCAACCGTAGGAAACATCTCAACCTCCCCTCCCTTAAGAGTCAACCCTGCCAACAACACGGATAAGCCTACCAAATGGCAGCAGAAGAGGACAAACGAACAACGAACAATACCCACAGCTGAAACAAAGGATACACCTAATATACAACAACTAAACACTGGGGGCCCTACCCCTAATCCCAAACAAACCAGGCCCAAGCCCTCAACCCATATAGAGGCAACCAACACAACGGCAGACAACACAGACTTTGTAGCTACACTGGCCCAGGTGAAACAAACGCTCAAACAAAAGAACACAACCATGAGTTTGTACGACCTGGTCATGACGTCATCGGCTCATCGTGAAGCCTTAGCACAAACACTAGCGTCCATTCCTGTTACAGAGAACATCCCTGCTAACATGGAATCCATCCGTGCAACGATTTCACAACACACACCACAAGAATTGGGTTCCAACACCTTAGCCTTCCGTGACGATGCAGTTAAAGTCAACCCCAAACGAGGGGAAGTCACAACAGCTCCATTATCGATTAGTGTACGTGTTGGGCAATGTACCATTCGTAGAGTGCACGTTGATGACGGTGCGGCAACAAACGTAGTTCTATACTCCGTCATCGACAAACTAGGCATGGCAGATGAGATCATGCCAACAAAAACCATGTGTTTAAAATCTTTCAATGGATCATGTGTCACAGTTAAGGGCACAATCAACTTAGCCTTTGTGGCAGGTGAACAATTCCCCACTAGCGCAGAATTCACTGTCATAGAAGAGATGCCCAGTTTCAACATGATTCTTGGTAGACCTTGGCTAGCACAACAACGAGCCGTTTCCTCACCGATACATCAAGAAATCCACCTTCCATACGAAGGTGGACAAGTCATTATACATGGCGACAACACTCCTTTTCAAGCTGACCACAACATGGACATGTCACAGGTCTTGAAAGAGGAGCCTCTTGAAGCAACACCCACAACAACAAACACAACACCTAGAGCTAAAATGCCCGAACAAGGGGTAAAAACTGAAAGCCTCCTAGAGCAAACTAGCACGCCTCCTAGACCATGTCCGACTAAGAAACAACCACATAATCAAGACTCCCTTGCGGCCAAAGACACGTCTAATCCCCGCCCACTCTTCACCTTTGTTCGTTGTGCATACGTCACCTTAGTTTGCATTGCACTAGCTTGCACGCTTGCATGTGGCCCGAAAAGGCCTTAAACTAAACCATGGCCCGAAAAGGCCTTAAACTAGAACACGTGGCCCGAAAAGGCCTTAAACTAGAACCTTTTCACATTATTTTCTATTCACTTGTGCATTTCAATTCATGTTTTCTGCAGTGGCTATTTAACATTGTTTTCTCTAGTTGCTTTTGTTTACAGGATCATACGGACACACATGCCTACATCCACATAGTCCTGGATTATGACTTAAAACTAATACCACAGAACGGTCCTGGATTATGACTTAAAACTAATACCACAGAACAGTCCTGGCATCATGACTTAAAACTGATACCACAGAATGTCCTGGCGTCATGACGGTAAACCGACACCACAGAGCTCTGTCCGACATGACACTAAACTGTCACACTCATTCACCAGAGTCCACTAAGACTATAAACTAGCTTGCCTCTTCATAGTCTGCCAAGACTATAAAATAGCAATGTACCATCCGCTACGACGATAAACTGGCAACGTCCAATGGGTTATGATGTAAAACTAACCCACGATAGTCTGCCAAGACTATAAACTACCCACATCATTTCTGGAACATTCATCTGCTGCTGTAATTCATGATATTTCTTCATCAATGCCTGCTGCATCATTCATCACACCAGCTCTGAAAATACTATTACTGCTCATTCTGTTTGCCTCAAGTTTCACATGGCGCCTCCATTTGCATCAGTCACATTCATGCCTGAAGTGTTCGCTAACTCATTCACTTGTGGTTTTCTTGTCTTCTTGGAGTTGTGTTTGCAGGATGACACCCAGTGATGCTCGTACACGAATACACTTCATCATGGTGACAAGGGACCACATTGTTTCTGACTCACGCAACCAGATTAATCAATTTGGTCAAAAGTACA
The DNA here is from genome assembly GCA_015680685.1 of Gnetum montanum. Taxonomy (NCBI): domain Eukaryota; kingdom Viridiplantae; phylum Streptophyta; class Gnetopsida; order Gnetales; family Gnetaceae; genus Gnetum; species Gnetum montanum. The sequence goes on along the minus strand of MNCI01007802.1, from coordinate 770,834 downwards.
TTCCCAGTTCCCAATACATTCTCCATCTCCCCAACACTCTTACTCCCTTTCCTACTCAATTACAATTCCCAAATACATCCAGTACACCCCAAAGTATGAGCACACTGTTACACGCTGCCACACTCTCAAGCAGTTGCAACACACAATATGGCACATGAGCATGAGTGCAAAATTGAAAGAAAGCTCTTTCCAAAAAAAAAACAACAAAAAAAAAGTAAAAAAAAAAACAAAAAGGAAAAAGAAAGAAAAAGAAAAGAGCAAAGAGCAAAACAAACCACAAGACCCTTGGCACGTCCCATAAGCCTCAGGCGGGAAGGCAGTTGTCTTGGAAACAAACACTCATGTCCCAAAGCTCAAGTAACATCTCATTGCGTAGCTTTGGCTCTCCACCAAAAGGTTTTCTTTAACACCAAATAAAAGGCCTGTTCCTCCAGAGAACGCAACCCACCATCACATGGCGAACAAGTCCTCTTACACACTAAACAAGAGGCTTGTTCCGCCAAATGACGCACATCTCATGTCTTGATGCCGAGTCCGCTAAATAATGGCTATTGACAAGGATCAGCATGACCCGTATACGCACCAGAGCATCCCCTTTACCATGCGCAATACCTTGATCAGTTCCCAATCCCCATAATTTCCATCTCCCAATCCAACTACAAGCTTCATTTCCCAATCCCAAGTACTTTTGAACACAGTGCGATGACATCTGGCCAAGTGCCAAAGGACAATGTTTCTACCAAGTTTGCTTGTGGTGTTTTGTACTTCTTTGTCGATGCCTCTCGGGTCAATTCCTCCAGACATCAACAAAGAGGGGCCAATGAAACACCACAAAAATTTTGGCTAACACTTGAAGACAGAAATTAAGCTAAGTCATGTTGATCCTCAGCATGACCAAGCTTGAAAGCCTCAAAAATAACATCAAACGAAGTCAAAGCAAGCAAGTAAAAGTTCCCTGGGACCCACAGAAGACTACGATGACATCTGGCATCAAACTTGGCAAATCTTGAGCTCAAAATACTTGGTTTTCACTAAGTATGCATCCTGTACGCTGGCCTACACATGCCCAGCGTAAGGCCCAGCGTACAGCAACTTTCGGGGCTCAAAAACTCATCAAAACATGCTAAAATGGAGTGTCCAGACCCCCCAAAACCTTCTCCAAGGTTCCTAGCAGGTCTCAGGCACTCGAAAATCAAATTTCAGGCTCCGAATGATGGTCTTCCATTCCTATACGCCCGGCGTAGACGCCGGGGTTTGGCCAGCGTAAACAGACTTTCAGGCTCCAAAAATGCATCAAAATGTGCCAGAATCGAGCGTCTAGACCTCCTAGGACCTTCCCCAAGGTTCTCAGCAGGTATCAGGCACTTGAAAATCAAATTTTGGGCTCTGAATGATGGTCTTCCATTCCTGTACGCCCAGCGTATACGCCCGGCATTTGGCCAGCGTAGACAGACTTTCGGGCTCCAAAAATGCATCAAAACATGCCAGAATCAAGCGTCCAGACCCCCTAGGACCTTCCCCAAGGTTCCCAGCAGATCTCAGGCACTTGAAAATCAAATTTTTGGCTCCGAATGATGGTCTTCCATTCCTGTACGCCCAACGTATATGCCCGGCGTAAGGACAGCGTAGACGCACTTTCGGGCTCCATAAATGCATCAAAACGTGCCAGAATCAAGTGTCCAGACCCCCCAGAACCTTCCCCAAGGTTCCTAGTAGGTCTCAGGCACTCGAAAATCAAATTTCAGGCTCCGAATGATGGTCTTCCATTCCTATACGCCCGGCGTAGACGCCGGGGTTTGGCCAGCGTAGATAGACTTTTGGGCTCCATAAATGCATCAAAATGTGCCAGAATTGAGCGTCTAGACCCCCTAGGACCTTCCCCAAGGTTCCCAATAGGTCTCAGGCACTTGAAAATCAAATTTTGGGCTCTGAATGATGGTTTTCCATTCCTGTACGCCCAGCGTATACGCCCAACGTAAGGCCAGCGTAGACGGACTTTCGGGCTCCAGAAATGCATCAAAACGTGCCAGAATTGAGCGTCCAGACCCCCCAAGACCTTTCCCAAGGTTTCCAGCAGCTCTTGGGCACCCAAAAATCAATTTTTGACCTTAAAATGAAGTATTTTCATGTGTATACGCCGGGTACATTTTTTGCTTACGCTGGCACGCTATATGCTTACACTGGCATCCTCTACGCTCAGCATCCACAGCGTATACGCCCAGCGTATACGCCAGCAAATGTAACACTTGTAAATTAAATCCGGCCTAATGTAGCGTATACACCCAGCGTATACGCCC
>MNCI01007802.1:740396-768486 GCA_015680685.1 Gnetum montanum | reverse complement strand
ACAAATGTAACACTTGTAAATTAAATCCGGCCTGATGTAGCGTATGCACCCAGCGTATANAATACAAAACAGTTTACATTTTGCTCAGATTTATTGCAGTTTTCTTCATTTTTCAGTTTACGTTTACAGGCTCATTTACATTATCGTGCTTGTTTACGGTTTACATTTAACGTGCATTGTTTATGTATAACTCAACGTGTTGTAGCGGCAAACATTGGGGAAGTCCTTGTTTGATCCACGTGTGGACCATTCAAGGCACTCTGCCTTCGTCCGTTCCAGCTTGCCCTCAAGCGGAGGCAGGGTCAACTGTGCTTGTCCGTAGATCTTTCGGTGCTCGTAACGTTCCAGCCTTGCACCGACGATTTTGGTCAGTACATGTTCCTACCAGTTTCTTAGTTCTTTTTCCTTCTTTTGTTGTGATCACTTGATTTTTTTGTGTTAATCTCTCCTCTTTGGTTTCTACAAAAGTTATAAATTCCTCATTTATCGATTCTGACATCTTATCTAACCTTGATTCAAGCTCATCGATAAACTTTTGTATTGACTAGGTTTGTTGTGAAATCACCTCAGCAAGAGCTACCTATTTTTCCTCATCATAGATATGGACCCTCTTCTTTTGAAGAGTTGGATCCCAATTATATTTCTCAACATTCTCTCATTTACATAGCTCTCCTTCTTTTTCCACATGCTTGAAGCTTTTGGATCTAATGGGTTCCTAGTTCATATAATTAAGCTTGAGCATACATCCCAAGGGTCTCTCTTGTTTGACTATGAAGCCCATCTATGATGTGGAAAAGTTACTTTTCTTGAGAGAAACCATGGTCTTGACATTTATTCAATAGAGAATAGTATCTATCTAGGGCCATATCCAAGGGTTCATGTTGTTCTTATTTACATCCTTGGATTTGTTTCCTTAGGTTGGACACCCTCACATAGGTTTGGTATTTCTCATTGAATAGTTCTAGCATTATAGACCACTGATGGATTAAATTTGGTTTGAATGATCTATACCACACTTCAGATTTTTCTATTAGTGTCATAGGAAAGAGCTTAAGCTTTTTCCACCCACTTTCAATGTTTTGTAAGATGCAAGCATCATGGAAGGCTTGCAAATAATGTTGTGGATCAGAATCATAGCCTCCCACAAATTTATGGATGTTATTCATATCAAGCATTTTAATGAAACTTTCCTTATGATGCCTATGGGGTATTTTAACTACCTCTATGATTTGTGTCATGCTCTTAGTGGCCAACAAGGGTTCACCATCATGAAACATGTCATGGTGAAAATTTCTATTTCTATTTGTCCGATTGTAATTATTTTGTCTATGCTCATTTTGATGTCTTTGATTTTGCCCTTGGTTTCGATTTCTATTTTTATTTCAACCCCATAGTGGAGCTCTATCTCTATACCTATGTTCATCTTTGTTAAAACTAGATGTTGAAGAGGAAGAGGAAGAGGAGGAACTAGGAGAGTCTCCATGGCTTCTATAGTATTTCCCATGGTCCTAAGCCTTGAGGCCTTCCTTGGTCTAGGACTTACTTCATCTCCTCGAGGAATTTCTACCTTAGGTGAATGTAGTCCTTGACTATAGTCAGGGTGATCATGAACATATGAAACCCCTGCATGAGGTTGGTCACTCCAATTTTCTTCAGTATATATCTCATTAGTTCTTTGATGAAAGCTCTCTCCAACCAATGCATTATCACTTCCTTGTGAAAGAGATATTTTTGTTAGTTAATGATGTGTGTGAATTAATGTTTTCTGAAAGATAAATCACTAATGCACCTATAGTGATCATGTATGATGTAACTAATCTAGATATCTATTGGCACATTTTGGCCATTTCATGGAACAGTTACCAATGAATTTGTTTTCAAATAAACAAATAATATAATTTGTTGAAGTTGCCAATCTAGGTAGGAAAGCGACCTTGTAAATTGTTCCAGGATGAACCTAGATCTATAAGAGTGGTGAGGTCACTTAAACAGGGTGTAATGGTTCCTACAATATTTTTTTGATCAAGATATAGTTCAGTGAGACAATAGAAATGGCCATGTGTGCAAGGAAACCTAACCATGCTCAAGAAATTCGCAAATAACGATGCTTGCGCCAAGGAAAATGGTTTGGACATAAAATAACATTGTTGCAGGCACTGTGCATGCACAACTAGCAAGCTATGACCAAAGCAAAGATGCCAAAGGGTATGAAAGAAATAGAGTTCAAGCAAGTTGCGTATTTCTAGGGCCAGAAAGTTTGGTGCTGGATTCACCGTTTTTGCTCAGGATTCAGTAATCACCGCAAACGCCATTGAAGACCAGGGCATTGCTTCGGAATTGATCTCAAATGAGGAGGCCATAGATGATGATGAAGCTCATTATCCAGCATCTGCAAAAAATCCCAATCCCTACTCTCTGCAATTTCAACAACTTCACCCACAATTCCAACATCAATGCTCACTACCAAAACCTTATCTCGGAGACAATAATTTTGAAGCTACACCTTCACGACATGCCCTTCATCTCAACCCAAGCAAACAATTCCTATCAGATTGCAGGGATTTGTAGACCTTGAATCCCAGTTTGAAAATTTATGAGTGGATCCTCTATTATCGAGCATCTAAAGGCAAGCAATAACCGAACTTCGGAATCATCCTCAACAGTAGCAGCAGGAGGAATAATGGGTGGCCAAAATGTGCGTTCGAGAGACACAGCACTATTCAACACTTCCAATTACGGTGATTCTAAGTATCAAGGTAGTAGCTATCTACACTCCTTCAACTGGTACCAGTGTTACCATGGATTAAAACCCTTTCTCAATTCATTTTTTCCCAAGAACTTGTGCATTCTCATGGTAGTGCGGTGGCAAAGGTTACAATGACTGCAGTTTTTTATGGAACACACGACAACCTTACCAAAAATAGCAGTAGTGTCTGACGCCAACGCATTCGTCATCACCATTGCCAATCCATCAAGTGCGGTCATAGAGACACGAAGACACAGCAAGACAGGTGCACAACTGAATCAGCAAAACCAGGAGATAATTTAGCTGATGCCGATGAATTAGGGTTACAATTTATTCGGAAGAAACTATCATTGCTAAAGGCAAGTGCAAAATCTGAACGCACGGAATTGAAGTCAAAAAATAAAATTTCAATTTCATATGGTCCAGTGGCAAAAAAATAATTTCAGCAATTTCTCACATGCAATAATTTTATGGAGTGCTTATCAAAGACCTAGCATTAATTTAATTATCTCAAATGAATTACTAAGGCTTTATACATGGTGGGTAATTAAAATCCTAAATAAAAATAAAATGATAATTGTATGAAGCTCTTATAGTATTGAGATCTTGGATTTATTTTAAAAATTATTATATAGGTTGTTGCTTATAAAAGAAATATTTGTAATATTTACACATGCCAATGTTAGCATGATTTTCTCCTAACTTCATGTATAAGTTACAACTTCCTAACTTGTTGGGCAAGTTATAACTTCCTTACTTGGGAGAGAAGTTACCCAAGATATTTTTTTAAATTTCTAACTACCTTTTGAACCCTATAAAAAGGCTTTAGGGGTTAGAAGAAAAAAAAGACACTACTTGCTCTCACTTGGAGTCTCACACTTGGGGTTTCACACTCGGACTCTTGGGGGAAGAGCATTGGAAAAGAAGACATTGTGAAAGATTTCTTGTAAGATGACTTGCTAAAGAAAAAATTTCAGCCTCTTTGTCATGGTCCTGTGAGTTATGTTTATTTTTTATTCTGTTTAAATTGTTTAGCTAGTGGTTTAGATAATATCATGCTTGGCAAATAATTTTTGGATTTTTAGATTGCTCTTATTGTTCTTGTTGCATGATAGAAAATTTCCATTAAAATTTTTCCATAGAAGAGCTTGTGTTTGAAAGCCTTAAGAGCATTTTAGTAGTGAATTTTACTATTGTGTAATGTATAAGAACCATTATTGAGATTATTGTAAGAGCGCCTCTACATGTAGTCAAGCCGTTGAACGATTCAATAGTTAAGAGGGTTCAAAAAATATTTGGTATTTTGATAGGACCATAATAGCTTCTTTTATCTTTAAAGTGAATCTCCATGGTATTTCAATCAAAAATTGTCAAGTCTTTTGAAGGTTCTGTTAAATGCAATTGTTGACATCCATTATCTTGCCAAAATAGAGTCTCATACGTGATAGTTTACACAGCAATTTTTTGGGTAGCATAGTAGGATTGTCTTGAATAAATTGCTTATTTGAGCCTTGGAAGTTTGAAAAATTCATAGTTATTGAATTTGGGATAGCTTTATTGCAAAGTGTTTACTCATATCATTTTACCTTGTTTAAACATTTGAGATCTTTACACAAATCTGCTTTCTTTTTCTCTTCTTTCTATTTCCATTGAATCTTGCTCTATTTCTAGTTTTCTTGTGAAACTATCTCTTTCTCTAGGAAAAATTAGAAGTAGATTCGCAAAGTTGTGCTAAAATGTTTTTGCAAAACTTTATTTGTTACAAGTAGGTATTATAAGGACCGCATAGACTATGAAATTGAACAAAACAAGAACTTTCAACAACTCACAGTACTTGGCAAAGTTGGTTGAATCTCTTTAAGATAAGTCATTTATAGTTTTACACACAATCCAATCTTTTCATTTTTCACAACAGCACACTGCAATAGCACACACACACTCTCACATTAACTACTGAATCTATTTGGAGGTATCTGGGCCTTAGTGTTGCCAGAAGACCACCAAGCACCTAAATCCTATTCGAGGACATTTGTTGGTGGTCGCGTCCCAAACGGTAGCCAACAATAACTAGCACCATCCTTGGCAACAATGCCAATGAGGAGCAGTCAAGGTTATGATAAAACATATGAATCACAAGCATTCATGCATGATCTGGTCAAATTCCATAGATGGGACTAGTTGTGGCATCTAGATTGTTATGCCTTGATCATATTTTTTTGTCTTCCCACTTGGACTAGTGGCAACTTTGTCACATATGGTTTAGTCCAAAGTGAGGCATATGATTCTTGATGTTGTTTCAGCCTTATGTTATTCCTAATGATAATGAGGAAATCAATTATTTAAACTAATTAACAATGTAAAGTAAAGTCTAAAATAGCCTACGGGTAATGAGTGTCTATTCCCAACTTGCTATACACATCTTAAACCCACGTGTCCACTACTGGAATTACCAACTACTATGCTACTTGACAAACCAAGCAATAATGCTACTGGGATTACCAAGCAAATAGATGTTTACACTTGAAACTAGTCATGCTCATTTCGCCAATACATTAACATGCATGGAAACATAAATATTAACTAAGTACATGGAATACAAATTGCATTAAAAGTAAATTTAATCTAAGTCAAAGTGCTACAATGAATAAGAATCAATCTCAATCTTATTATCATTCATGGAATGTATCTAGGTACATTGCCACTTGAATAATATGTTGTACAACTAACTCAAATCCACACTGTGAGCACTCACTGACTATTCTCTAAGACTACAAAATAGAACTATAAGAGTTTAGCTACTTTACTAACCAAAAAATTCCCATAAATGAGCCTATGAGTACTTATTTATAGATTTTATTATTGGGCTACGTCGATGGGGCCCTATAGATGCAACAAACACTATGTCGACGTGGCCCTATTCACAAGGAAACATCATGTAAATGGGATCGCATCAATGAGGGCTCATCAACAAGGCCACTTCAATGGGGGCCCATCGATGCAACACTTTGACGCTTCATCACCTACTCTCTTCATAAGGTTGTAACAACCTTTTCTTTCCTAGTTCTATTCTACTTCAAAATGAAGACATTAATGTTGGTTGATAGGCTTCTAGTCTTCTTTCATTGTTGGTTTACATGTTGTTAGCCTTTCACATGTAATCCTTAAGACGAAATTTCACCCATACACAAAGATTAAGAAAGTTCACAAGATATTAGATGATACAACTAAGATTTCAAGAGATTATACACATTTTCTTTGATGCATAAGGAATGTGAAGAGGAATGGAAATATAAAATATAAAATAATGGAGTAAGTACAGTGAGGATCTTGTATGGATCATCAGAACCTCTTCATCAATGGCTTCTCTGATGTGAAAAGTGCTTGCATGCCTTAATTCTTTATTATTAAGTTGATGTGTTATTTCATGATTATTGAGATTACCTTTTATCCATGTGATCATGTAATTGTTATTTTCTTTAGTTTTCCCTTTCTCTAATGTTATCCATGATAGGTCAACCTATGCTCTTGGTAGTCAACTTATTAGGTCAATAGGTTGGCCTGTGATTCATATGGTTGACCTATGATGTGAATCCTACAAAAATAAAGTCTTAGCTCAATTGACCCTGGCTAACTCAGTTGACCTAAAAAGTATGTCTTTTCAAATTGCTAATTCTTAGATCAATCGATATATCTCAAGGGTAGTTGAAGTCAAAAGTATATCTTTATCAACTATTGAACTTTAATAGTCCTCAGGTTGGTTGATCTATTTGGTGTGTCATTTTAAAAATAGCTTTTTCCAATAGGTGGTTATTTGAATCATGGAAATTTAGACCTAACAAGTGTATCATAATAAATAAAAATTTTTAGGAACATTACTTTTAGGCCTTAGAACCAAAAGAAAATTTAAAGAGATAAGTAGCACAATCATAAGATTTAATAGTTGTCATTTCAAATCACCTATTCGATCATCATCTAGTAATTAGAACTCTAAGTTTTTCTTTGCTTTTATTGAAATGTGTTTGCATAATATATCATTGAATAAACTTCACACATAGATTTTCTTTTTAAATTAATTCAAAAGATAGAGAACAGTTTGAACTTTGTTTAATGTGAAGTTTCATTTGCTTGGCTTTTGCAGAGATGCCATAATATAATTTAGGAAGTTGAATTATTTGAAACTAAATATAAAATTTTATTATATCTATAGACCTTCTAGATCTATTAGATAGTAGAAATATACATGCTATGAATTTTGAAAATATTATTAATAAAATTATCAAGTATTCATCTTTAATTCTATCCATATTACACAATTAATATATTTCTTATTCACCATGAATTTTATGCTATCTATCTATTTTAACTCTCAAATGATGAGATCCCATTCATACTCTACTAATTCTACATCATAAATGATGAAGAATAATAATAGATAAATATTTTGCCTTTGAATTAAGGCCTTCCTTAATACTATTCAAATAGAGATGTTTCTTACATTCTATATTTTCTAAAAGTTTTTAAATTAATACTTGTTTTATAAATTTGTGAACTTGCATAGGATCAAAATAAAGAATGTACTTTTGAATATTCCATTTATTGATATTTATACTAATATTGATATTCTATTGTAGACTTAAAGGATTTGTTAAACTAATAAACTTCTACAAAATATATTACTTTGTTTAATATGATGTTCCATTTCATTAGACTTTATATAGATATTATAAAATAATTGTAACATCTTATCCCTTGTTAAAGGTGGGATTTTACTATTAATTATGTAATTGGTGTTTGAAAGAAGGAATGCCTTGTTATGAGGAATTGCAACTATTCACAATACCCCTCAGGAATGGGTTTGACTTGTGGCATGTAAGGTTGGGCTTAGAGGTAGTATCAGCATGGAGTTGCAAAGCTTGATTGGCAAGTGGCAAGTTTCAAGAGAAGTGGGACAAGAAGGGACTAATCACCCCTTTAACTAAATGGCCTAACTATGGTGGTAGTGTTGGATTACCTCTAAGGTCCTCACTATCACAAGACGATAACCTAGAGGGCATTCTAGTGCAACAACCTACCATTAATAAAGTTCCACTAGTATTTTCTTTTCTATTTAATTCTCTATTCATTCATCATCATTTTTCCTAGTTGAACAAGAAATTGAGTTATTTTCACACAATGTGACAGTTTCATGCAATGAACAATTATATTTCATCAACATCCAGAAACAAGATGTCACATTTGGTATTAGAGTAAACCATGATTCAGGAGTCAAAGTGGAAGAAAGATAGAGAAAAAATAAATATTATAAAGTTTTATTACAAATATAAGAATAGGATACACTAAGAAGAGGAATATGGAAAGTGTGAAGACAATGAAAAGAGGGGAAATAAATCATCTAATTTAAAAACTTTAAGAAGATTTGTGATAACTTTGGACTAGGCCTCATGTTCTTTGTTGGTGGCATCATCCTTGTTGATTACAGCCTAACATCCAATCAAACTATCATAGAGTTGCCTAATATATTTGGTGGTACTTTTTGCTATTGACTTTGCCTCATCAACCTTCAGAAGTTTAGATTCAAAAAGTTCACTTGAAGGGTCCATTGTGCCACATCTTCCTACCATTCCTTCTCTTTCCTTTGTATGCCCAAGATCAAGATCATAATCATAGAAAAAAAAGGAGAAGAGAGAGAATATAAATATATATATATAGGATTCAACCACTTACACAAGGTAAATCATTTTCAATTTGATGTATGAACTCATAGTTCAATGAGTACCAAAATAAGAAAGTAGCAATCTCCAATTTCCCTGAGAGTTGTTCAAGATTCCTACTAACCTTTGGATCACCATCAGGGATAGCATGAAAAGAGGATGCATCACCAGCCTACATGAACTCATAATCACTCTTGAATTCATAAGAGTTAGACTTCCTTAAGTAATACAACTCCTCAAAGATAGAGTAGGGGGTATTCTTTGCAATTTGATCATCAAGATTACGAAGAAGAACAAGTTCCTCTTCAGCAATAGCCACCATCTATCCTAAGGAGAAAGGTCAATCCATGATGGAAATGGGGGGGATTACACAAACAAATCTAGGAATAGAGAACACTGGCATGGGCTGTGGTATGGAATCCTTTACCGAAGTCACTCGCAGAGATGGCACTCAAGGAGATTTCAAAGGTGGAGTTGGAGTCCATTCAAAACTAGACTTGTGTGGAGAATCCTTTTCCAACTCCCAAATAAAGTACCCTTGACCCAAGGACACCTGCACAAAAAGTGGTGTGACATAGGAATGAAAGAAAAGGAAAGTATTCTCAAACCATATATTTGGTAACTATTAGTTAAGTTACCTCTAGCTCTTTCCCCTTTACTTTTTGCTTACTTAAAACCCTCTCACTTGAACCTTGTTCTATGCATTGTTTGTAATCAAAAATCAAGAACATAATAAATAAACAACAATAATGATAATGTGTCATTAATGATAAACCTTGGAACTTAGTTCTATGGTTACCACATCATCATTTCTTGAGTAGTATCTTCTCATGATTCACTCTACAACTCAAAGTGCACAATCACATAAATATCATAATAGAAAAATAATTAATAAATAAGAAAAATATAAAATTTTTACCTCATCAAACTTGTCCAAATTACAAACCTATGCAAGACCTTCTTTACCTTTTTTAGAACCTTCAACTCGAGCCTTCACAACTCTTTCCTCTTCAAGAAACCCAGGGCATAAATGCGAATTGAATTCATGGAGGCTACTATGAAAAAGTTATAACTTAAAATTAAGGTCATAAGTAAGGGTACACAATTTATAATATAAGGTTCTTCTAGTTTATTCTTAGCGGCAATACCTAATTTTATGGCAAGGTACAAGAAAGATAAACAAGAGAGAGACCAATCATACACTCTACCATTCTTTGCACCATGGAGAAAAAAAATGGAGTAGGAGTTAACAATGGTAGATTAAGAAACCCATAAAGCTTTACTATATATAAATTAACTCAAGTTGTAGTCAATCTCACTAATAAAATCAACTTCATAATATTTCTTTTGGATAAGATCAAAATCCTTAACATAATTAGACAATTCTATTGATAGAAAGATTGAAATTCAAGAGACTTCGCGTTAGGAACAAAAGAATTTACCCCGGTATGAAAACCTAAAGTAGTTCGAATACTAGTAGGAGTAAACTATTAAACTTCCAAAAACCATTTTTGAAAGATAACTTTCCCATAGATAATAACTATTACACCAATTCCTTATGATGTCCTTGCAACAAGAAGTTTTAAATATAGGGAAAACTAGCAACTCAAATAGTTTAGAAGTTTTGAGGAATTCAAAATCCTCAACATCTAACAAGCAACAAACCAAGTAGTTGCTTTAACAACATTATTCTGATGTAAAATAATTAAAATGGATTTAGAGCTACTTTAGGGAGTAGGAGAAGATTGACCAAAACACTTCAGAGGAGCCATATCACAACTTGTTATGTTGAAAAATCTCTTTGCAGTTGTTATGAAAAAGGGATGAATTAGGCAAAAAGACTTTCTTTTCTATGAATTTATAAGGAAAAATCAAAACCCTTGGTAACTATTAAAAGGTGCAACTGAAGAAAAGTGTAGTACAATTTAAGTTAACATTCAATTAATTATTAAGAAGCTTGTAACTAATGTTTAATTTTCTTAATTTTTTGATTGATAGGTCAAGTAAACTAATGTTACCTCAAGCTAAACGTGTAATTTCTCTGTGAGATGATTCCAACAATATCAATTTCAATTTGACTTATGGTTTAGGAGATATGGTGTTTCTCAGTATGCATGCTCTTTATTAAAATTAATAAATTTCACCCTTATAAAAGTATCCGTTAAAAAGTTACTTTTTAAACACGTTGTGTGCTCGATCTCCAACCCCAAAATTATAAAAAAACAAAAAAAAAATATTTTACAAGCCGCAACCCTGCAAGGGCCGCGTAGCCCCGTATGGGGCCGCATAGCCTGTACTGGGTCGTGAAGGCCTGATTCACACGTCGCTCTCCCAATCCCGTTGCACTACTGTATGTCCTCCCCGCTATGCCGTGTCGTTGCCATTGCACATTTTCTTGCTACATCCTTTATCGTTGAAACCCAGCGGTTGCGGTTGTAACACATTGTTGTTGTGCTGCTTCCGAACCCTGCCGAACTGCTCTGCCGCACATTGTTTTTGTGGTTGCTGATGGTACCGCCATTCTCTACCTTTGTGGTTACCCATGTCGCCCTCATTCTCTGCTTCCGTGGTTGCTGACAGACATCGCCAATGCCATTGGTGCCTACCACTGTGACGCCCACTGGCACTGCCATTCTTTGCCTCCCTGGTTGCTGATGACGACCTTCGGCGCCATCTGTGCCTGGCTTTGGCGACCAAAAACTTTTTCTATCAATTGCCCAAAAATTTTAATGGAAAATTCAAAAAAACATAAATAGTTATTTTAGTATAAAAATAAATATATGAATGTCGAGATATATTACACATAAAAATATTTGATGGATTGGTAGCAACTTGAAGAAAGAATTCCGTAATCAAGTGCATTTAGCTTAGAGTAGTGCTGTGATGGAATGGATGACCTCTTGGAAAATTTTGAAAAACATGAAGTTTTTTTACAACTTCAAATAATCATAAATTGTGATTTTGGAGTGCATTTTCAACAGAACAAGAACTTTTTCAAATAAATTTAAATCTTTTGGACCCAATGGAATAGTCAGATCCATATATGAAAAATGAAAAATTAGTTTTCAAGACATTAGTTAGGCTTTTAAAATATGAAAATGGCTTTGTAGGAAACCTGACTAGAATATTTCCTTGAATAATTAAAGCCTTTTGTGGTTTTTTTAGAACCAATTAACTACCACATAGCCCATAAAAAGGGCCAAGGAATGATCAACCTACCTTGTTTCTTCAATTTATCAATGTCCAAAGTCAAGAGAATGCATTGGAGAATGATGGAGTCCTAATTCAATGATTAAATGTATGCCCTGAACAACAAATTAATGAAATTAGAGATGTCCAAGAGCAACTTTGTCAATCAAACCAAGGGTTTGAGACAAATACGCAAAATATGTCTAAAGAAATTAGGAAATTGTCCCAAAGTTCAAAAGAAAAATGGTCACAAGTACAAAGGAAGATAAATTCCTTCGTAGATTTCATCATGTAATTAACTGATCATTTAACCCAACCTCCCAACCAAAATCATTATTCATCAAAAATCATAATCAAAATTAATTTCCACCTAGATTATGATATAGATGTTATAAAATACATGTATATATAGCAGTCTTGTTTGATGTATTATTCCATAATTCTATTTAGATCATGCATGAGATTTTTAGAATGTGAAGTATAGCTTTCCATTGTGTTTATTTGATTTGCTTCTATTGTTGAGGTTTGACTTCAATGATATGTGTGATATGTATGATATGCAAGGTATTACAATTGTCATTCTTATCTTCTATCTTTAATAGTACATGTATAACATACTCTAGGTAGTGTTTTAACAATGGATGTGACTATTGATTTTATGACATCATTTCACATCTTGTAAGATGCAAATTTTCTTTGTCAATCATATTTCTCAAGCACATTAACTTTTTATAGACTTTCTTGAATTGAATTTCTTATCTTCTGAATTTTCTAAAATTTTCTCTTTCTCTACCCTTGATTTTCTTTCAGTTGTGGCTCCACCTTTTATCACTATAACTAGTAGTAACAATGAACTCATAATTTCTAGATGGTTAATCAGTTTTTCCTTAATGAGATATCAACCGTTATTCTATTTTTCTTTTTTAAATTTCTTTCTTTAACCATAGCCTCACTCTAAAACCATGTTAGATTTTTGTTTTACATCAATTAATAGTTCTAAAATACTTAAGGATCTTGTGGTTAAGAACTTAATTCATATTTAAATTAACTTAATCATTTGTAATCATTTACATTCATAATCATGTTTACAAACCCCATAGATCATAACTTGTGACTTAGTTTATTAGTCTTATGATGAAGACCATAGTTATCCCTTACTAACTAGTTTACATACAAACTATATGTACACTTGGCTATACCTTCTTATACCTTCTCTTTACTCCAACAAAGCCTTTTAGGTGATTTTCTCTTCTTATTTAAGAAATTGAATTAGGCTTATGCTTAGCTCAAAGAGTGATCTTTGTTTCCTCTTTAGAAAGCTGGATCTTAACTTATTTTCGAATCTTATTTGACATCCTTACTTCTCTAGCAAAGAATTCTCAACTATAGCTTCAACTCTTTAGTTACAATGTTTGATGTAGGTTATGATGATCTATCATTGCAACTCTCTTGTTACTTCCTTACAATGTTTAGTAATTCATTTTTGCACACCCTTTTTTCTTCTTCTTCATTATCATAACTACTATTTTTTTCTTGTTTCTTGATATGTTGATATCTCTTGATAACTTTAATAGTTCTTCAACACATTGAGGAATTTCTTGGGTTATATAAATAGGTAGGATCCATTTTTGCACAATTATATTCATAGGGAGGATTACAATATGTCATAATTACAATACATACATTTACAAATCATTATAATTTACTTGTTAGTTATTACAATCTTCTTTTTATATTATGAAAATAATGTTTATGTACTTGAGACTTACATAAAGTTTAACAAAGGTGGATTTAAACAATACCATGAACAATATGTTTTAAATCTTTTTTAAAATTATCTTTTTCATTTGGATTTTCCAAGAGACTTTTAACTCTTTTCCTTTTTTTGTTTTTATTTCTTCACTAAATTACATAAAGCTTCAACACACATTGAAGAATTGCTTCAATAACTATTTTCTTCCTTGCAAAATCATATCACACATAGTTTCTTGATTTGATTCAAAGTTTAAAGTTTTACTCATTATTTTTTGCTCTATAACCCATTCTACTATAATTTGTTGTTGTGTCATCATACATTCTAGTTAATTTAACAACACCTCTTTCTTTGTAGTTATGATCTAAATGGTATAAACAAGATTTTCAAAGTCACTATTATGATAATCCATCATTATTGTTTGTTCTTTCATTATTATCTTTGACTTCTCTAATGTTTCTTTCTATTATTGCATCCATTTAGAGATCATTTTCTAATTAGGAATAAATGGTTCTTATCTATCTTCAAGAGCATTTTGCTTTTCAATTAAGGCTTATATTTGAGTAATAATTTCCTACAATTCAAACTTAGTAAATAATCTTGTATCTTCAATGAAGTCAAGCAATGAAGCCTACTCTTCCAACCATTGTTGAAGAAACAAAAACCTTTTTTAAAAATGGTACTTGCAAGTTCTTTGCAAAGCCTTAGATCCTTTGAACAACCATAGAAATCCCTTATGAATTTATCCTTTATCATGGGTTTCCATCGTCACTTTTTCATAACTATATCCAAAGAAGATGTAAAACAATTATGAGTATAGGCTATAAACTAATGAATAGCTTCAATTTCTAAGGGCATCATCTCTACTTCAAGAAGTATAATATCATATTGTAGATCTCGTTTCACTTTAAATGTATAAAGCAAAAAATATTTATAAATTTCTTATATATATTTCCAATATTTATTTCATAGAGAATGACCCCATACAACACAACCATAAAGAATAGTTAGTTGAACATGATAGTATAAAGTTGTTTTCNCTAAGAAGTCAAAACTCTCAATGTAATTTATATCCATTCTCCTTTGGGCTTTGGCCCTTGAATAACCTGTTAGAAACAGATATAGAAAAATCGTATTGGATTAGCAAATTGGCAATCTTTTTCAAGATTGACAAATGGTAATCTTTTTCATGAATCAGATAACAGAATTCAGAACAAATTGGTGCAAAAATTGAATTAAATTGTTTAATATTAGATAAAGAAGGTAATTATATCTATTCATGTTAGTAGCTGTATTTTTCAAATTTTTTTAATCTAAGAGTTCATTTAGTGGAAAATCAAACGCAGAAATTTTAGTGTTTGGCTGACGTCAGAATTAACAATAAATAATATATTGAACTGAAAAAATTAATAAAAATATAGCACTATTCATCAATTAAATATCCTATCGGATTTTGAATCCACTTATCCGATTTTGAATCCACTTCAATGTTGCTTTCCGATTTATGTCTAATGGCAAATTTTAGAGATACGGATAAAACTGAGAGCCAATTGCCAATACCTGCCATAGAAGTTTCTTTGCACCAAACCATTTCGAAGAGCATAATTTCCAGGTGTGCAATATTTCCCGGTGCGTTGTGGGATGCAATGTACTGAACATGCATCGTGCGTGCATGTGAAGTTTTTATTTTTATAATTTTAAAAGTGTGCAGAGGCCTTTGGGCCAGTTCAGATAAAGGTGCCAGAAACGTTCTATTCCAGAGAGGCGCTCTTCACATGCTTTCTAGATAGAAGAGTATTTTTAAAAGGATAAAGGCGATTCGATATGCCTGTAACCACGCAACTAACGTGTTTAATCTATATCATAAAATACATAATTACATAAAATAGGAAATGATATTATAAAACGACAAAAAGAATACATTCCAGTGATTCCACTGGAACAGCCACAACAAGAAAATAGTAATCCGCAGATCAAACTCATTCCAACCCTTCTTCAGGCGTCATCAAAGGAAGCAAACATCTTATTTGTTATTTCACATGAACATCTAGCTAACCATAAATATATCCGGCATTCTGGATTAACCGGAACATTACACGAACCTGAAACTGAAACCCTGTGTTTTTTCTTTTGTCAATTTCTCCAGCTTGACACCAAATCCGCCATAGCTTTGCTGGAACTTCCCCCAGTTTCCAAAGCCTGGGTGGCCTCATCCTTGAATTGCAGGGCACGATTCCTGGCATTACGCCCTTGTTTTCCCTCCATGAGCTCCACAATGGCATTCTTCAGAGATTCTGCTTTCACAAACCCATCACCCTCTCTCTGCAACGGTACCCCAACACGATATTGCTTTAGTATCATAACAGCATTCATGCTCTGATCTCCCACGAGCGGCCACGGAATAATGGGCACGCCGCAGCTGATACTCTCCAGAGTAGAATTCCAGCCGCAGTGGCTCACAAATCCTGCTGTGGCAGGGTGCCGCAGAACTGCCATCTGTGGCACCCACGTTTCCACCACCAAACCTGGGCCAAGTTCTCGCCCTTGGCTTTGCTCTGTTTCAGGATTGCTCTGCCCCGCTGGTTTGCGGAACATCCACAGAAATCTGTGGCCGCAGCTCTGCAGAGCCTTCTCCATTTCTGTGGACTGTGCTGCAGATACGGCGGCCCAGCTGCCCAAGCACAGGAACACGACTGAGGCTGCAGGCTGCCGGTCCAGCCATTTGAGGCAATACACTTGCCTGTTCTCTGCCTCCTCCGCTCGCACAACAGGACCTATGTTGTGGATCGGCGATACCACTTTTTTCCCCTGCGTCACCAAACAATAAGCACTAATTTTCGTTTCATTTTTTGTCTTTTCTTTTGCATGTAAGCCAAGTAAAGTAGGGATTAAAATCTTTTGTTTTTTTTTTTTTTGTATTTTTCCCCCTCGTTCATCCCCTCTGACGATGTCTACTGCACAAAAAGCCAGCCGGCAAAAGATTGACAATAAAATAAAGCAGGCATTAAAATCCCTTTTTTTAATCACCTTCCTCTCAAAAGCTAGCTGGCAAAAGATTGACATCAAAATAAAGTAGGCATTAAAATCCTTTTCTTAATCTCGTTCGTCTCCTATGACGATCTGCGGCACAAAATCCAATCGGCCAAAGGCGCAACTATTACTCCCGACTACCCATAAAGCAGGTTTACATTAAGTTTCTTTTTTTAATTATGATATGTTCATGACAGTATCGGAAGTCGGAATCCTTTACCAAGCAAGGAAAGCAAGTTGACACTAAAGTTCATTATCGATCAGTCACAAGAGCACTAGAATTCTTTTCTGATTTCCGTCCTTACAAATTGTCATGACTCTCGGGGTCTGAAACAAACCAAGTTGACTAAAAGAAAATCATTTTAGTTGATTTGCTTAAAATATTACCAGCAATACTTTCACTTTATTTAGCAAACTGCATTCCAGAGATTGTCATTACGTAAAAGAATATCGCGTAATACTTTATAATTTTTAAATTTTAAATTAGGGATGAAATGGATAGGAACTCACAAGCAGAGCAGCGGGATCCTCCAAGGCATCGAAGCTGTTGACGAGGACGCCGGCAGCATGCGGAATACAAAGCGCACAGTAGCGGAACATGCGGAAGGCTGCGCCGGCTGGGTTCTTCAAAACGCTGGGCAGCTCCTTGGCAGGAATGGTAGGCAGGCCTGGAATCTGAATCCCGAACTGAATCTCTGCCAATGGAACCGAGATCTGCGACAGCACATCGGGCAACCAGTGCATGAATACCAGAAACGATCCGCTGGTGGTGAAGAACACATAGCTGGGGATGCCTGCGCTGCTGCTAATTTCTGTTATATAGCCCGAGCAGAAAATCGTGGTTATGAATACGCGCACGGAATTGCTGCTGCTTATGATTTGTTTGACACGAGGCAGGGATTCCTGCGCCATGGCATCGAAGGCATTGAAAAAGTCTTTGCCGGGATCCCGCGGGAGCGGAATCTCCAGCGTATGCAGATCGATGTGAGGGCATATGCTGCAGAGGCGCTCCAGGTACTGAGAGGCGTCCGGAGTAAAGCTGAGGTTGGACACTATGAATGTGACTCTGCAGTTGAAATCCATGCACAGGCGCCTGGCGAGCTCCCCAAAGGGGATGAGATGGCCCATGATCGCCATGCTGAACATTCCGACATGGGTTCTCTCCTCCTCCTCCTCCTCCGCCATGGTGCCCTGATAATACAACACAGAATACCCTCGAAAGCTTCTCTGAATGTTTCTCGCACAGAGATATCTATTGCAGAGTTTTTATGACAGTTTCTTTAGGTATATATATATAATTATATATATATGTGAGTGCTGTTTGACTGGTGGTAACTGGTGGTAGGTAGCGTAACTATAACAGGGTTCATTCATTATTTCATTTACGTCCGTCCGTCCGTCCGCGCGGGTTTCGTGAGTCCCCCACGCTTTCCATGTTGGTAGTCCCGAATCTCGATTGTCTGAGTTTTCTGTGTTGTAGGAAATTGTAGGCATGATTTTCGACCTTTTCTTTTCTATACATTTTGTTTGATTTGTCGACTTCATTTGGATTTTCCTCTCTCCCGCCTCAACCCCGGAGTGCTGGGGCAGATGATTGCTACCTAACAACCACGTTTCCACTTTCCATAGAAAACGCAAGTTTAGTTCAAAAGATGTCACCCGATCCGACCCGAAAAATTTAGACGCATCGTGAGCTACGTCGCTTTTTAGACCAGCATGCGACCGACTGGGAAAAAAGGTTTTCAACAGCAGCAAATTATGCCGATCAGAAGTCCAGAACATATTTGAAACTGAACCGTACCTGATAATAGGAATATTTCTTGGCGTGAAACCTCAAGCATTACCATTTTTTCACGCATACTTATAAAATTACAACTTTGTCGGTTGTGTTGGAAACTCTGGAGGGATCCGGTAAAGCAATTTTATTTTTTAAAATTTTATTGCGTGTTGTTGGAAAAAACTGACGGATGGCGTTAAAAATTTGTGTTGAACTTCTAAGGTAATGCTGATCTGGGCAACGGCGTGAGCCACGTTCTGTACGGGGGCCACTCTTTCGAAATGATTGTTGTCGATGAACCCAATGTAATTGATCGTGAATCACTACTTTCAATCATGTTAAGTTAAATTAAATTAAAATGAAAGCCATTGACGAAGGGCACGTTCTTCCGGAAGATTAATGATGTGTTAATAGATCGAAACGCCTAGCAGTGGTATTTCTGTGCGCTATGGAGAATTTTATAATTTGGCTGAGTCGTGTCAAGTAGCATTGGAAGACAAAACAAGAAAGCTGTTTTCGGTATAGCAAAAAGCTGTCAAGCGGAATCAACAGTGTTATGTTTGTTTTAAGTGCGATGTTTTGTTTTTACGGTCTAATGCGTCTTAGATTTTGTAGGGTAATTTTCTAAGACAAATCAAGAAAAGCATTCTCGGTATCGCAATAAGCTGTCGAGGTGAGCCAAGTGTATTGGAGTTAACTGTATTTTTACAGTGAAATGTATGAAATTGCTACCCTTGTAAGCATATTCTTTGCAAACACACAAGAAACTAAAATTATGATTTTACTAGGCTTTACTAGGCTTTTATACTGTATACACTATGTGTGACATCCCATCCCGGATGTCATGGCAAACATCAAATATACAATATATTAGACATTATGTTTATGAAGAAAATATACCAAATGTGAAATATATGCAATATTCGACATTATGTAAAAGGGCAATACTAGGAAAAATGCAAAAAGAGAAAGAAAAGAATGTTTTATTGATATGGAAAAGTGTATCTAGATCATGTTCTGAGAGTGTTCCTTGGCATTTTCTTCCTTTAGCATCTATTCCTTAGAGGCAAGCTAGCACTACCACCATAGTTAGGCCTATAACCTGGTCAAAAAGGATGGCTAGTTTACTTCTTGTCCTGCTTCACCCAACTTCTTGTGACTTGCCTATATTGGCTTCGCCACCCCATGACTTGCCTGTGCTAGCTCCACCATTTACATGCTAGCATGACCTCTAACCTCAGGTATAAATGCATTAGGTCAAACCCCCAACAATTACCTTAAGAGACATGTCTATTATTACAACTTGCCCTTTTGAGTCTTAATTACAACTACCCTTTCGAGTTTTATTAAGATAACAATAACACTTGTTATGAAGAGACATCATCTTCATTAGTTAGAACATCATTTGGGAATGGAGATGTGACAATCTACCCCTCTTAGGTTTCGTTTTTCCTTGAACGAGTCCACGTTCTCTATCTTTTTCCAGCTCCAATGCTTTCTTTCATGATTTTGTGCTCCAATAATTTGATCTTTGGACTTGAAGTTGTTTCTTGCTTATTTTGCAAATAAGATATATGTGAAAAAGATTATATGGAAAATTAAATATTACTTTTTTGATACTTACTTTGTTTTTCGAGATAATGATAAGAAGTGAATTAAAGATCTACCAACTACTAATCAATAGTTCTAACCAAGGTCACATAATGTGCAACTCATATTTGGTTATCCAAGTGAAGGTAGGGCAAATTCTTTATTCCCAACTTGCATTTCCTTAGATATTTTATTAATCTAATTGAAATATAATTAAACAATGAATAAAATAATAAGATCATTGATGAGTGGTGAGGTACCCCTACACTCAACCATACGAATATGAGCGTTTTTCACACGTGATCCGGTCAAACTCCATAGACTAAGTGCCTACACGCCTCATGGAACACTTAAGGTTAATCATTCGTTGTCTTCCTAGACTTACTTGTATTTGTCACGGTTGTATGGTTAAGTAAGTTTGAGGAATGTGATTTTTATAGTTTTTATGTTTTATCTCCTATGCTAATGAGGTAAAGGGTGAAGAGACTAATTAACTAACTTTAACTAACCAACTAAGCCTTAATTAACCTAGCACCAGCATCCGTTCCCACTTACCGTTCACACTCTGAACCAATGCAACCTTGATTACCAAATGCTATTTGTTACTGGGATCACCAAGCGTAACGCACGTGCTCGAAGTGGTTGTACTCAATGCACTTAACTATGGGAGAAGGGTTGAGAGAGATTTAATTAACTAATAAAGCATTTAAATGATGAACAATAAATAACAATAAGTAAAGTCCTATTTAGCTTATTTCCATGCACTGCAAGGTTTATCCAACAGTTCATCTTTATTTCCGTATACGAACTTGTGCTCACGTACAATATTTGCTCGAATAAAGATTTGTTCACTTTGGAGCTCCTACTACGTGCACATGGAAATTATTCTATCTCTGGAGAGGTAAAACTACCAGAGTTTCGGTAAGGGTCTAGATCTAGATTCAGAAACAAGGGAGAGTCGCTTCTTATTTATAGAAATGACGACAGATTGTGATATCGCGTACGATACATCATGTACACGATATCGCAGTGAGGATGTGATATCGCGTACGCGATATCATGGCCCATGCGATATCGCATCCCATCATACCTCCATGACTAAATAAAAACTCATCCTCAAGTTCCTTACAAAATATTGGGAATGTATGGGATTATTAACTTGAATGGAACTAATGGTGAATGGGACAACATGTGAACGGATCATCATTATAGAACATGAAAAAACAGGTGTTCAAACATCAATGAAATGGATGTCAAGATGGAAATGAACAAAATAGAGTGATTTGCGAAAATGTTAAGGGAAATAATTTAACTGGTGTACCAAATTGAAATGCTAGTGGGTCCTCCCCAAAGCAAGCTCATGCCCTTAATGCCCTGACAAACCCACATTCAAAGAGTTTGTAGGCTCTAGGAGTGTCATTTGGAATAAGAGTTAAAGTTTTAAACACAAGAATTTATCAGAAAGAAAACAATGCATCCACCAAGATATGAACTACTGATACAACCAGCAATGAGGTGATAGATGGGGAAAGAAGGATGGAAAGAAGAGAATGGAATGGAGTCTCAAGAACAAGGTGGTGTACAGCTCCTTGTGTAGTTAATGATTAATGTGACTCGGAAGATCTCATTCCAACTTCGGCCTCAAAAAACCACATCCAATGACTTCACATTAATGCATTCGGCCAATCCATCCTCTTGAAGTAACAAGAATGCATCCCTCAAAAAGCCACCACCATTCTGATGAAACAAAGAAGGAGAGAATGGGAAGCAAGAAGTGCCTTAGTTAGAGGGAACATGTTTATTTTAGTTCCATAACCAATGCTTATAGCCCAAATGATTATTTCTTCTAAGGGGTGTGCTTTGAATTCTCACTGTTTTTTTTTTTGTTTTATGTGTTTATGCATGAGAACCACACCATGCAAAGACTTTGTTATTTTTATTAGCTTAGCTTCTTGATAATGGAGCAATGTCAAAATGGGAAGGAAAACTAAAGAAGAAAACATCCAAGCACCCAAGAGAATGGCCAACACAAATGCATCAAGTTCCCTTGAAGTCACACCCTTTTCAATTCTTGAGTCCTTCCTTAGTTTGAGAAATACCCAGTCACTGATTCATTATAGTTCTTATTATTGGGAAAAGGAACTGTACAGTTCCAAGCGAAGAGAGACCATAGAAATTTGTGGATGTATGGATGAAGTGGACTCATTGCCTGCTATATTAAAAGAAATGTACCTTAGTATCAATAACGTAACTTAAAGGTAAAAACCAAACATTAGCAACCAGTAGAAAATAGTTCATACCATCATTTAACAGCACTTATTGGGTGAGAAACTTAACAAGATGGATATCACACACATAAAGAAATGAGAAAGTATAAACAATGTTGTAAAATAGAAATAAGAAAAGTTAAAGAAATTTGTAAAACAAAAATGTGTAAAACAAAAACTTAAAAGAACTGAGGGCCTCAAATGATCAGCATAGGTGGCCATCTCCCCCATGACTGAATTGAAAGGGAGAGATCCAAAATAATGAGTGCTTATTTGAATTTTTTAGAAGTGTCCAACTTCTCCCAATTGATGTTTTCAGGTTAAAGGGTGGAAGTCGGTGATGCTCATACTCCAATGTATCTATGCCTTTGTTGTGGGTGTGAGTTGTTCCACTAGTTCATTCCATGCATGTTGGTGGGCTACTTTCTTGATCAACTGTCAACCACTAGGTGTTCTCTCATTGTGTGGTTGCTACATACAGGCACCATTGTATCTGTATTTATTGGGCACACCAATTGCATGTAGGAGATGATGAGCATTCCTCCATGCCATCACCCTCTAAGTCACTGTATGTGATGCATGGAACTTTCTTCTTCTCGATCTTTCCATAAATATTTTCCTTAGATATTTCCAAGGAAAGATCACGGATCCCTAGGCACACGTTCATGGTGCTGAGCCATGCCCTCCCCATTATAATTGGGAAGTCCCCTTTGTTACTGTTGACTTCTATCACCAGGAAATCAGTTGGGTATGACCAACCACACACAGTGGTAACGATGTCCTCCACCAATCCCAAGGGAATGGTGATGGACTGGTCAGCCAGCTCTAGTTGAATATTGCTCTTCTTGAGTGGAGACAGGATCCAGGCTTTATACATTTCTCGTAAGATTAAGTTAACTCTGGAATCTGAGTCAAGAAGAGCCTTACAAGGTTTGTTCCCAGCGACTTGGAGGTAGATTAAGAGACTTCTAGGGTAAGAGAGTTTCCTGGGAAGGTGGCCCACCTTTATCCAGTCAGTAATGGTATGTGTTAACAATAGAGAGTTCCATATTTCTATTCACCAACTCTTCAAGTGGTGACTCATCCTCTTCATTGTAGAATCTTACTCCCTTCTTTCAGAGGGAAGGATCACGGTTATACTCTTCCACATTTTCTCTTTTCCATAGCTCCCCTTCTTCTTTAGCTACTTGCTCCAATAGTTGATGAATTTCATGGGATCTAAGTTCAAACAATCTCCCTTGGGCATATGTCCCAAGGGTTCTCCTCATTTCATATCGTAGCCCATCTATGAGGTGGCGTAGTTGATCCCATTGTGCATAACCATGGCCTAGGCAACGATGTAGCAATGCGTAATATCAACCCATGGCAGCATCCAAGGGTTCATGAGTATCTTGCTTCCATCCTTGGATCTACTTAAGCAATTTGTACACTCTGGAGTATGTTTGATATTTATCGTTGAACAATTCCAGCATTGTACTCCACCTCCTAATGGTTTCTAGCTCTAAGGACCAATACCAACTCTCTGCTTCTTTTATGAGTGTCCTAGGAAACAACTTTAGCCATTTTCAATATTTTGCAAGGTGTAGTCATCATGGAATGCCTGTAAGTGATTCTATGGATTAACATTGTATCCCCCCTCAAACCGTGTTATATTATTTATGTCTAGTCTTTTGATCCGACTATCTTTTTGATGCCTTGTAGGTATTCTCACAACCTCTGTAATATCTAACATACTTCGGGTTGCTAGTAGGGGTTCGTCATGATCATCTCTCTCATGACATCTATGATGCCTACATGGTTCCCTACTTTCCCTTCTTTCATGCCTTGATTCCCTAGAGTGCTCTCATCCTCGCTCTCGACTCTCTCGTCAAGGTCTCTCATTTTTCTTACCCTTATCCTTACCGTTGTGCTCTTTGTGACTGCGTCCTAATGTGGAAGAAGAGGGTGAATGGTGTGATGTAGGGGAAGAAGAAGGGGAACCATTTCCATGATGATATATCATACCTTCTCTTCGGTGACTACGGCCCCAATTGTGATGATGATCCGAGTGCCCGTCCTTGTCATGTGTTTTTGTTCCCTCGGTGAACACTTGGTGTTCATGGGGATTAGAACCAGGGTTTTGTATTATGGAGTGTAGGTTCTGATACCCCAACTCCTCACTATTGTTAGAATGGGGAACATCATTTGATGGAGAATCTGTTATAATTGGTTCATCATCTCTAATTTTTCTTAGGACGTGCAGGACCCCTTTGCCCTTCAACAATGTATGGTGGCTTTCCTACTGCGAGTTCCTTAAACATTGCACTACTGTGGGATGGTAATCCCTTGTGTCATAGTCTTCTGCAATGTATTCAATGTATAGCTATGTCATGCCTATCTGTGCAAGAGCACAAAGGAGCATGTTGGGAACTGCATGATCTGGTGGTAACACTATGTTACCTTGCAAATCATGCAAATGTAGTTGTTCATCCTGATGGAGGATAAAAGTAAAATTGGGTATATACTCATCAGGATGAGTATATACCATTTGATACTATTGAGGGACTGGCAGTTCATGGTTATGTGTGTTAAACTGCCGATGGTCTCTTGTGTGATCCCTAGGTGTTGAAGTGCTCTTATGAGAAGAAGCAGACATCGTTATCTTATCGGTGTGCTATTGACTGTTGTTTAAAATTTCTTTTGATTAACCCTAAGGGTTTGTTTAATCTTCCCAACAATGTGGATGATTTCCTATGTTCTACTTAGCGCACAAACAACTTATTCCTCTTCAACGGTGCCAATGATGAGTGGCGAGGTATCCCTACACTCAACCATATGAATACGAGCATCTTCACGCGTGATCTGGTTGAACTCCGCAGACTAAGTGCCTACATGCCTCATGGAACACTTAATTTTAATCGTTCATTATCTTCCCAGACTTACTTGTATTTGTCACAGTTGTATGGTTAAGTAAGTTTGAGGAATGTGATTTTTATAGTTTTTATGTTTTATCTCCTATGCTAATGAGGTAAAGGGTGAAGAGACTAATTAACTAAATTTAACTAAATAACTAAGCCTTAATTAACCTAGCATCAGCATCCATTCCCACTTACCGTTCACACCCTGAACCAATGCAACCTTGATTACCAAACACTATTCGTTACTGGGATCACCAAGCATAACGCATGTGCTCAAAGTGATCGAACTGAATGCACTTAACTATGGGAGAAGGGTTGAGAGAGATTTAATTAACTAATAAAGCATTTAAATGATTAACAATAAGTAAAGTCCTATTTAGCCTATTCCATGCATTGCAAGTTTTATCCAACAGTTTGTCTTTATTGCCGTACACAAACTTGTGCTTAGGTACAATATTTGCTCGAATAAAGATTCGTTCACTTTGGAGCTCCAACTACGGGCACATGGAAATTATTCTATCTCTGGAGAGGTAAAACTACTAGAGTTTCACTAAGGGTCTAGATCTAGATTCAAAAATAAGGGAGGGCCACTTCTTATTTATAGAAATGGTGATGGATTGCGATATCGCGTACGATACATTGTGTACGCGATATCATGGCCCATGCGATATCACGTCCCATCAATCATCAAATAAAAGTAAGAGTGAGATACTTCTTGATCTTGATCAACCTTATGAACTTATGAGAGTAATTGTAATTATACCATAAGTGGTATGTGATCAGATGGTCTTGTTTGGGATGGTAAGGCTTGATCTTGATTCTTCTCAACTTCTTCTTTAGAAATCAACTCTAGTAACTTGGTAACTTGAAAGAATCAGGCATCATACCAAATATAATCCAAAGTCTCAATGAAGAATGTTGTTGATCCATCTTCATCAATCATTGCAAATTAATTTGTAGATTGTGATTCTTGATGAGTGTTATCCATCAACATCATTTGTTCCTGAATTCTAGAATTTGATTTATTTACTAAAGATTCAAAGTAAGCAGAATATGCATTGGCTAATGGAATTGCATGTTGAATTGATGGAAACGTCTTTTTCAAGTTAGGTTCATCTTCCAAAGATTTCTTTACAGATCCATATTTTAAGAATTGATAAACACTACTTCCAACTTTTGCATTAAAGTCTCCATAAAGAATAAATGGAATTGGATCAGTACAATTTAGGAATAACTTCTTCTTCAAACTTTCTTCTATTTGCTTAATCAAGTATGCTCCTTGACAAAGTCTAACATTTGAATATGTTGGTGTGGCAATTAAATGTGTTAACCATGCATACACATTTTCCTGATAGATGAACTCTTAGAATCATTGTCTTGATTGTTTTTTCTTGTCCATCGCTTGAAGTTTTGGAATTTCAAAAATCATATTTTCTAAACTCCATTCAAATATTTGTACCAATTCAAATTTAGCTTCTTTATAAAAGATTGCACAGTCATCCATGTTGTAATTTCTACAATATGCTAATCTGTATGACTCAAAAGAAGAACTTTCATAAGAACCTTTTACTTATAAATACCTATGTATCCTATCTTTTCCAAATCTGGTTGGAATTGATATAGAAATTCCTATGGTAAAACTTTTTGTAAGCACAATACATCAGCATCCAAATCTTGTAATTCTGCTAAGATACACAACTATCAATATTCGTGCCAATCCAAAGCCCATGATGGACATAGTGGATATTGTTTCTCTCTCACTAGGGATCTTGCAAGCATGTTGTATGTTGCAACTTTCATTCTCATTCTTGGATTCATGTCTAGATCATTTCTCTTCATGAGTATCATATTCCTTGTTGAAATGATATTTTGATTCTCCATGTTGTTTTGCCCTATGTTTTGATTGTAGAATGGATTAATATGCCCTTTCTTGATACTTGAATATTGTTCCTGTTTCTTCAACTAATTCTCTAACATCAACTATTCATTAACTAATACATCGACTAATAACAAAATACATCAACAAAATAACTATATTATCTATTTTTATAATTATATTATCTAATTTTAGTAATATTTAACAACATCATATAATAATATGTAGCTATATTAACTAATTTTAGTAATATATAATTACATTACTTGATTTTTAGTAATA
The DNA here is from genome assembly GCA_015680685.1 of Gnetum montanum. Taxonomy (NCBI): domain Eukaryota; kingdom Viridiplantae; phylum Streptophyta; class Gnetopsida; order Gnetales; family Gnetaceae; genus Gnetum; species Gnetum montanum. The sequence goes on along the minus strand of MNCI01007802.1, from coordinate 741,368 downwards.
TTTAACTATATTATTTTTTATGACCTTTCTACCTTGCTTGAGAACACTAACTTCGACAGTGTAACTAATGACATGCCATAGTAAACTTAAGACCATTTGTAAGGGTTATGTACTAAATATTAAAGCCTAAAATGTTGAATTTATAATATCATTGAATTATAGGATGCTTGGATGATAAATTTGACCTCACCATTGAGTTTAGAAGGGTGAAAAATGTTAGAAATGACTATTCATATGTTGAAAACGGACATCATATGCTCAAGTTGTGTGAAAATTAAACTTTTGAGGATCTCTAGGCACTATATTGGTCAAGGAGTAACAACTAATTTTTAGGGTTTCTCTGGGATCGATCTAACTCCACCATTAAGCTCAAAAGGTTGAAATCTATAGGAAAAAACTCTTCATTCATCAAAAAAGATTTCCAAGATCAAAAGCTATGGCTTATGGAGTCTAAGTACTTTGGTGCAAAAAACAACACTTCTTGAGAGGTTACCCATCCCAATCCTACTCGAGAGCAAGCATGCTTAATTGTGGAACTTTTATCTCTATTGTTACCACTACGCCAAATTCTAATTTTGAAAATTATTTTTGCAAGTTCCTAATTTAAACTAACAATTTAGTGACAAAAATTTGAATTTTCCATTAGTTGACCAGAATTTCAAATTTTTTCATCAGTTGATAAACAGTGAAAATTTTTTATCATATAATGGAGAATTTATGGTTATTGGCTACCCTTAGAGGTAATGATGGGCAGCATTGGAGGTAGTGATGGGCAGTGTGGGAGGTAGTGATGGGTGGCACTGGAGACAGTGATGAGTGACACAAGAGCTAGTGATGGGCAGCACTAGTGATAGTGATGAGTGGCACAAGAGGTACTGATGGGTGGCATGGGAGGCAATGATGGGCAATGTGGAAGGCATGGTGCAGCATGGTGTGGTGTTTGTGGGGGGGGGGGGGGGGGGGGGGGGGGGG
>MNCI01007802.1:640746-739736 GCA_015680685.1 Gnetum montanum | reverse complement strand
TTTGTACCATTGGAATCATCTTGATGAGTGCTACGCATTGGACATAGCTTTAGGGTTAAAAATGAAATTAATTTTTTTTAAGAATTAAAATGGCCAAACTAGCCTATTTTGTTAGATTGACATTTCTAGGCTAACATATGGTAACTTGAAATCTTCTAAATTACTTGGATAGTAAATTTTAACAAAATAAGATCAATTCCGGTCATGGTTATTAACTTTCTTGAAAGAAATTTAACAATGACCCTAATCAATTAATAATTATAGTATTAATATGGGTAAGAGTTACGTGGATTGGTGTATCATTATCTTACTAACGTATCTTGTAATTGATGAGGCTTGACGAGGTATGATCAAATCATCATCGGTTAATGATATCCATGAAAGAAATTTTGTTGGTTGTTGGGATCTAGATGCCTGATCCATTGTTTGTGAAGTCAATGGAAAGGTATCTTTCTAGCTTGCATCACAAATATATGGTACATTTGGTGATGATCAATGGCTTTCCATGTGTTGTGGCTTCAAGGTTTATCATTTGATTCATGTTGTAGTTGGCCCATGGTTTTGAATGGTCCTTAGGTCATGGTTTGCTCCAATACCAATTGTGACATCCCATCCCTAGATGTCATGTTAAACATCAAATATATGATATATTAGACATTATGCTTATGAAGAAAATATACCAAATGCGAAATATATGCAATACTCAACATTATGTATAAGGGAAATAATAGGAAAAATGCAAAAAGAGAAAGAAAAGAATGCTTTATTGATATGGAAAAGTGTATCCAGATCATGCTTTGAGAGTGTTCCTTGGGGTTTTCTTCCTTTGGAATCTATCCCTTAGAGGCAATCCATCACTACCACCATAGTTAGGCCTATAACCCAGCCAGGAGGGATGGCTAGTCCACTTCTTGTCTTGCTTCACCTGGCTTCCTATCCCTAATTTGGCTTTGCCACCCCATGACTTGCTTATACTGGCTTCACCATTCCCATGTTGGCACGACCTCTAACCCTAAGTATAAATGCCTTAGGTCAAACCCCCAACAGTTACCTTAAGAGACACATCTATTATTACAACATGCCCTTTCAAGTCTCAATTACAACTACCCTTTCGGGTCTTATTAAGATAACAATAACACTTATTATGAAGAAACACCATCTTCATTAGTTAGCAACATCATTTGGGAATGGGGATGTGACACTATGAGTTTTGAAAACATCATTATAAAAATTACCAAAATATAGATCATATGAGTTTTGAAAATTTTTAGATAAATCAATTAAATTTGCAATCATAGTATTTTATATATGTTTAATATGTTTAAATGTAGGACATTGTAAGAAAATGTGATGTTTATTTTCAATGCTATTTGTATTACATAGTTTCATATTTATTCTTTATATGAAATTTTGAGCCATCTACCTTTTTCAACTATTAGATGATGAGATTCCATTCATGCATTACTAATTTTGCATTGTAGATGATGAGGAATATCAACAAATAAATAGTTTACCTTTAAATTAAGCCTTCCCCTATTACTATTCCAATAAAAATGTTTTTCTATTTCTATTATTTTCCAAATTTTTTGAATTATTATTTGTTTCACCAATTTACAAAACTCCTTAAGATCAACATAAAGAATATGTTCTTGAATTGTCCATTTATTAAGTCAAAACTCTCTCATAAAGCCAACATTTATCTTGGTTTGTCAGCATCACTTTTTTCAACTATTTATCTAATAAGAATTCAAAAAGGTTATGAGCGTAAGTTATAAACCTAAAATAACTTCAGCTTCTGAGGAAAATATCTCTATGTTAAGAAGCATAATATCATATTGTGTCTATGTCTTTATTTTAAATCCATGGAGTAGGAAAAGCTTGTTAATTTCTTAAGTCTCTCTCTAATATTTATTTGCTAGACTAAGATGGCATATAATATATCCATAAAGAATTAATGATTGGATAAAGGCATGATGGAGTTGGTTTTGAATATATATTTATTCTTACTATATTTTCTTTTGAAGGAAAAATGCATTTATACTACCTACAACTCTTTGAGCAATGCATTGTTCAAATTTGTAGTTGCAAGATCATTCTAGAACAAGATATTTATAAAAGAAGGTAATGTCCCCCTATTCATTTACTATAGTGAAATTGTATAAATCATTATTATATATTACAAAATGGATGTTAAATAAAAAATTAGTAGCCCTATGGATTGTGATTGAAAGCTTTAATTTTTCTAATTTTTGATGTTTCAATTATTTTAACTTGATTGTCTATTTGCTTTAATAAGCTTCTTATGCTTTAAGGATCCCTCTTAATAGGATGAGCATTGAGGACATAGGTGATCACTTTATTTTTAACTAAGCTTGTTATGCTTTTGATTAAGTATTCAATTTGGCCAAGAGGGAGAGTGTATGATGAGTTACACAAAAGATGTATTCTTCATCCATGATTAAGAAATTTTTGATATACAAATTGATGAGTGGTGAGATGCCCCTACACTCAACCATACGAAACAAGCGTAGCACATGCAATCTGGTGGAACTCCACAGACTAAATGCCTATACACCCCATGAAACACTTGGGGTTAGTCATTTGTTGTCTTCCCAGACTTACTTGTAGTTGTCATGGTGTATGGTTAAGTAAGTCCAAGGTATATGATTTTTATGGTCTTTGATGGTTTTTCTCGTATGCTATCAAGGTGAAGGGATGAGAGAGCTAACTAACTCTAACTAAGGACTAAGTCTAAATTTACTAGCATCAGCATCTGTTCCCACTTACCGTACACACCTTGAACTATGCAACTGTGGCTACCAAATGCTAATCGTTACTAGAATCACCGCACGTAACGCACGTGCTTGAAGTGGTCGTACTGAGGCACTTAACTAGGAGGAAAGGGTTGAGAGAACCTATCTAGCATAAGTGCAATGAGCAGCCGATTCGTTGACTAACTGTACACATCTTCCGTGCACGACTACCACTAGGATTACCAAGCATAGATCCTGGAATACGCCACTGGGTTACCAAGTAGCCACACTAGATGCTCGTAATCAAGTTGTACTCATACCACATGCAACGAGCAGCTGATTCCTTGACTAATTGTACACATCCTTAGATGCTCGTAATCAATTCGTACACGTACCACATTCTAGGAAAGCAATAAATAGCAATTAAAATAAAATCTTATTCCATGCACTGCAAGGTTTATCCAATCAAGTTCGTCTTTATTGCTATACATAACTTTGTGTTTAGGTACAATTTTGCTCGAATAAAGATCCGTTCACTCTAGGGCTCCTACTACGGGCACATGGAAAATTAATCTATCTCTGGAGTGATCAAACTGCCAGAGCTCCACTACTTCTAGACTAGGATGGGAAATAAGGGGAGTGCCACCTCTTATTTATAGATTTGGCGGAGGACTGCGATATCGCGTACACGATATTGCAGGGGACGATGCGATATCATGTACGCAATATTGCATGGGATGCGATATCATGGCTCGTGCGAATCACGTCTCATCATACCCCCATGACTGAATGAAAACTCATCCTTGAGTTCCTTACAATAATATCAAGAAGGTATGGAATTATTGAGGGGAATGGAACTAATGGGATGATTTGTGAACGGATCATCATTACAAGACTTGACAAAAATGGTGTTCATGACAACAAGGGTGAACACCTTATTACAATGACATCAGGCCTTAGTTGGTAGCTGAGAGAGAGAGAGAAAGAGAAAGAAATGTTGTTGTTGCCAACGCCAAGATTGCGTCTTCCATTGTCCATCCATAAGCACACCATCGATCTTGCTCTTTGCATTGCTGCTTTAGTGCTACTCTATTCCAAGTGTTTGCTCCAAATCCAATCCGTTGTTTGTATGATTGCCATCTACACACACAACACAATCTTATATTAACAAGGGTAAATGAATCATCATGTAATTGATACCTTGCTTTAGTGTAGGTTCATTGGCTAAGTTGTGGTATGGCTGATATGGATTGAGAGATATAGTAACAATGACTACCAAAGGTGTAGGGGTTAGGAAGAAAATCAAAAATTTTGAGGCTAGGAGAAAATTGAAAAAATCAGGCCCCGTACCCCCATGAATAATTGCAAACCTCCGGTAGCGTTAGAATTGAGAAAGAAAAGGAGTAATAAAGAGAGATAAAAAGGGACAACTATGTCATCGATGAAATGGATGTTAAGATGAAAATGAACAAAATAAAATTAATTGCAAAATGTTAAGGGAAATAAGTTAATGGATGCTCCAAATAGGAATGTCAGTGGGTCCTCCCCAAAGTAGGCTCATGCCCTTCATGCCCTGACAAACCCACATTCAAAGAGTCCGTAGGCTCTAGGAATGTCATCTGGAACAAGAGTTAAAGTCTTAACCACAAGAATTTACCAAAAAGAAAACAATGTATCTACCAAAATATATACACTAATGATACAACCAGTAATGAGGTGAACAATGGAGAGAAGGGTGAAGAGAAGAGGATAGAATGGAATCCCAAGGACAAGGTGGTGTATAGCCCCTTGTGTAGTTCATGATTAATGTGACTTGGCAAGTCTCATTCCAATTCCGGCCTCAAACCAACCACTTCCAGTGACTTCGCATCAATGCATTCGGCTAAACCAACCACTTGGATAATAAGAATGCATCTCCAAAGAGCCACCACCATTCCAACAAAAAAAATGAGAGAATGGGAAGCGAGAAGGGCCTTAGTTAGAGGGAACACTTTTGGTTCCATAACCAGTGCTTGTAGCCCAAGTTTTCTTTTTTCTAAGGGGTGTGCTTTGAATTCTCACTTTCTTTGTTTTTTTTTTTGTGTTTTGTGTTTTGTGTTTTTATGCGTGAGAACCACACCATGCAAAGACTTGATTATTTTTATTAACTTAGCTTCCAATAATTTGGTAACATCGGAACAACAAGAAAACTCAAGAAGAAAACATCCAAGCATCCAAGAGAATGGCCAAAACAAAAGCATCAAGTTCCCTTGAAGTCACACCCTTTTCAATCCTTGAGTCATTCCTTAGTTTGAGAAATGCCCAGTCACCAATTCGTTTAAGTTCTTATTAGAAGGGGATTGTACATTTCCAAGTCGAGAGAGACCATAGAAACTAGTGGATGGATTGATGAAGTGATCTCATTGCCTGCCATATCAAAAGAGACATACCTTAGTATCAACATTGTGACTTAAAGGTAAAAGCCAAACACTAGCAATCAATATGAAGACAGTTCATACCATCAGTCTGAACACTTATTGTGGGACAAACTTACAGGGTGGATCACACACAAACACACACAAAAATGGAAAAAGTATCACGATGTTGGAAAAAAAATTAAAAAAGTTAAAGAAATTTGTAAAAAAAAATGTGTAAGACAAAAACGTTGTAAAACAAAAATGTGTAAAATAAAAAATCGAAAAAGAACTGAGGGCCCCATATGATCAGTATAGGTGGCCATCTCCCCCATGACTGAGTTGTAAGGGAGAGATCCGAAATAATGAGTGCTTGTTTGAATTTCTAAGAAGTGCCCAACTTCTCCCAATTGATGATCTTAGATTAAGGGGTGGAAGTTGGCGATGCTCATGTTCCAATGTATATATGCTTTCGTTATGGACGTGGGTTTCGTCAGTTCATTCCATGCATATTTGGTTGCTCCTTTGAGTAGCTTTCAACCATGAGGTATCTACTACTTCTTGTGTGGTTGCTACACACAGGCATCTTTGGTTCAAAGTTTCAAGAGCACACCTGTTACATGGAGGCATTTCCTCCATGTCATCACCCGATGAATCACTGTATGTGATGCATGAAACTTTCCTCTTCTCGATCTTTCCACATATGTTTTTCTTTGAGATTTCCAAGGAAAGATCGTGGATCCTAAGGCATGCGTCTATTGTACTAAGCCATGCCCTTCCCATTATAATTGGGAAGTCCCCTACGTTGTTGTTGAATTCAATCACCAGGAAATTAGCTGGGTAAGACCAACCACACACAGTGGTAATGATGTCCTCCACCAATCCCAAGGGAATGGTCATGAATTTGTTTGCCAACTTTAGTTGAATGTTTCTCTTCTTAAGTTGTGGCATGTTCCAGGTGTGATACATCTCTTGTGAAATCAAATTAAATTTGGAATCTGAGTCAAGAAGAGCCCTATGTGGTTTGTTCCCGATGATCTATCAATAGATTAAGGGACTCCCAGGGTTAGTTAGTTTCCTGGGAAGGTGGCCTACCTTGATCTAGTCAGTTACGGTATGCGTTAACATAACCGTATGCGTTAAGCTCTGATTTTGGATGGAAGGGTGCTCTGAAGTGTTAGATGGTGAAGGAGTGTACATGGGCCCAACCACTTGTTGTTGTGAGAATTTGTCTAGGCTTTTGGTTCTAAAGTAGGGTCTTCTCTTTTTACAGCTATCAGAACCAGCAGTAGGTTGGATATTTATAGCTTTCGCAGCGTGACGTTGCTGCGGTTGAGGAGGAATTTCCCCTTGCATTGTTGGAGCAGGAGGTGTTATGGGAACTACTTATCATGGAAGAGGTGTGGATGGATTAGGAGGATGGTGTGGGTATGGAGTGTCTCCTGGAGGAGGAGTCCTTCTAAAGTACTCCTGAACATGGTAGTAATGGTTGGGGGTTGAGTGACTCATAGAGTCACTTGGAGAAATCGGCTATTGCACATAATATCCATAAGGGTCAGGCTGCTGGTAAGGGTACTGATGTTTTAGCGATGGCATCCCTCATGACTGTGGGTATTACCACTGCTGATGTTGTCCGATGGGCTATGGTGGAGTTCCACTTGGATAATACGTTAGTGGTTGGTGGAACTGCCTTGGGTTACCTTGTGGATAAGGTAACCTTCAGGGTGTTTGCCATTGGTTGAGTCTTGGATTAAGCGCATACACCCTAGACTCTTGTAGATGTGAGATGATGGGGCAACATAACTTAGGATGGTCATAGTGGCAGATCTCACATCCACCGTCATCGTCTGTGTCAGAGTCCACAGCCACATCGAAGTTAGTGATTTTTCCCTTACCCTTGTTATATGCGGGGCCTAAATCTCTCCAGTTTTTCTTACCTTTGTCACTACTTTATTCTACCTTAGATTCTTCTACAATTTTTAAGATAGTTTCAATTTTAGAGTCTAAGGAACTCCATACATCATCTACCTTAGCCACTATTTCTGTTGTTAATTTTTGGATCGGCAAGGTTTTCCAGTTCACCAACTCTTCGATTGGTGACTCATCCTCTTCATCACAAAATTTCATTCCCTTCTTTCGAAGAGAGGGATCATAGTTGTACTTTTCCACACTTTCCCTTTTGTGTAGCTCACCTTCTTCTTTTGCTACTTACTACAACAAGCTATGTACTTCATGGGCTCTAAGTTGTGAGAGTCTCCCTTGGGCATAAGTTCCAAGGGTTCTTCTAGTTTCATGCCTCAGCCCATCCACGATGTGGTGAAGTTGATCCCTCTGAGCATACCCATGGCCCGGGCAACGATGTAACAATGTATAGTAGTGGGTCATGGCAGCATCCAAGGGTTCATGTATACCTTGCTTCCAGCCTTGGATCTACTTACGCAAATTGGACACTCTGGAGTACGTCTAATACTTATCGTTGAACAATTCTAGCATCGTACTCCACCTCTTGATGGTCTCCAGTTCTAAGGACCAGTACCAGCTCTTTGCTTCCTTGGTGAGTGTCCTTGGGAACAACTTAAGGTTTTGCCATTCATTTTCTATATTCTGCAAGGCATAGGCATCATGGAATGCCTGTAAATGATTTTGCGGATTAGCATTGTATCCCCCTTCAAATCGTGGGATACTGTTCATGTCTAATCTTTTGATCCAACTATCTCTTAAATGCCTTGTGGGAATCCTAACTACCTCTGTTATGTCAAGCATACTTTAGGTTGTGAGTAGGGGCTCGTCATGATCGTCTCTTTCATGATGCGTATGATGTCTTCGTTGTTCCCTACTCTCCCTACGTCCTTACCCTTGTCCTCTCTCTTGACTTTCCCGTCAAGGTCTTTCGTCCTTCTTACATTTATCCTCACCTTTATGTTCATGGTGGCTACACCTAGATGTGGAAGGAGAGGGTGAGTGATGGGATGAAGGAGAAGAAGAAGGGGAACCATTGCCATGATGATGTTTCTTGCCTTCTCTTCGGCTACTATGGCCCAGATCGTGGTGATGATCAAAGTGCCCGTCCTTAGCATAAATGGTTGTTCCCTCTGTGAACAATTGGTGTTCATGGGCATCAGAACCAATGTTATGTATCATTGATCGTAGGTTCTAATACCCAACCTCCTCATCATCGTTAGGAGGGGGAACATCATTTGCTAAAGAACCCGTGATAAGTGGTTCCTCATCTCCTATTTTGCTAAGGACATGCAGGACCTTGCCCTTCAATAGTGGATGTTGACTCTCCTACCTTAAGTCTCTCATACATTGGGCATCTGTGGGATAATAATCCCTTATATCAAAATCTTCCGCAATGTATTTAGCAAATAGCTCTTGCATGCCAATTTGTGCCAAGGCATGGAAAAGCATATAAGAGACTGATCGATCTGGGGGTAACACGATGTTACCTTGCAAATCTCTCCATTGTAGCTGTTCGTCTTGATGGAGAATAAAAGTGAAGTATGGAATATACTCATCGGGATGAGTATAAACTATCTTGTATTGTTTAGGACTTGGCTGATTTGGGTTATGTTTTTTATGTTGCCGATTGTCTCGTGTATGGTCCTTAGGTGGTGAGCTGCTCTTATGAGAAGAAGGCATTGTTATTGATGTGCTAATTCACCGTTATATAAAATTTTTTTCTTGATTAACCCGAAGGTTCGTTAAGGCTCACAATGATGTGAGTGATATCCCTTATGTTCTATTTGGCGCACAAACACTTAGTCCCTAGTAATGGTGCCAATGATGAGTGACGAGGTACCCCTACACTCAACCATACGAAATGAGCATAGCACGTGTGATCCGGTCGAACTCTGTAGACTAAATGCCTATACGCCTCATGGAACACTTGGGGTTAATCATTCGTTGTCTTCCCAGACTTACTTGTAGTTGTCACGATGTATGGTTAAGTAAGTTCGAGGTATATGATTTTTATGGTCTTTTATGGTTTTTCTCCTATGCTATCAAGGTGAAGGGTTGAGAGAGCTAACTAACTCTAACTAAGGACTAAGTCTAAATTAATTAGCGTCAGCATCCATTCCCACTTACCGTACACACCTTGAACTATGCAACTATGGCTACCAAATGCTACTAGTTACTGGGATCACCACACATAATGCACATGCTCAAAGTGGTTGTACTGAGGCACTTAACTAGGAGGAAAGGGTTGAGAGAACCTATCTAGCCTAAGTGCGATGAGTAGCCGATTCCTTGACTAATCGTACACATCTGCCGTGCATGACTACCACTGGGATTACCAAGCGTAGATCTTAGAATACGCCACTGGGTTACCAAGTAGTCATACTAAATGCTCATAACCAAGTCATACTCATACCGCATTCTAGGAAAGCAATAAATAGCAATTAAAATAAAATCCTATTCCATGCACTGCAAGGTTTATCCAATCAAGTTCGTCGTTATTTTTGTACACAACTTTGTGTTCAGGTACAATTTTTCTCGAATAAAGATTCATTCACTCTAGGGCTCCTACTACGGGCACATGGAAAATTAATCTATCTCTAGAGTGATTAAACTACCAGAGCTTTGCTACTTATAGACCAAGATGGGAACTGAGTGGAGTGCCACCTCTTATTTATAGATTTGGCGACGGACCGCGATATCGCATACGCGATATCATAGGGGACAACGTGATATTGCTATAGCCACAATATCACGTACACGATATCGCGGCTCGTGCGAATCGTGTCTCATCACAAATCTTGTTCTTTGTTCAGAAGTAATGAAAACTTTAATTTACAAATCTTATTCTTCATCTAGGGATTGTGAAATATTTGATACAAATACCTTAAAACTCATCGATGAAGAAGATCCTCTTGGTCAAATTATAGATATGAATTTTAAGTATATAACTAAGCTACTTACATAATCATTAATATAAATTACATCATACATTAGTAATATATCATATCAAGGTATATTATTATTATGTTCTTCTTAAGTTCTTCTGAAGTATCATATTGGTTATATACCTTAGATGGTACTATAGATAAATCATTTTGGATTCTAATAGGTAGAGATGCAATGTAGTGATTAAGACATAAGTTTCTCTTATAGGAGATTATGAGTATAATCCCTACCTCTAGTATTGAAAATGATATTGGTAAATTAGCTTTATATTATAATACTTTTTTAGTAGGTGATATCTACCTTATTATATATGTAGGGACTATACTACTATAATTTGTACTTTATACTATAAGTAGGGTTTGTGCTATAGAGTTTTAGAATTTATGCTACTTTTGAGAGGAGGAAGCTTCCAGTTAAGACATTCTTTCAATAAGATTATGTTGACCCCTAAACTTAAGTGTGAAGACATAGGTAATGATTATTTTTACTAATTTGGATCTATAAAATGGGACTATTAGGATGTGATTTATTTTTAAGAAAATATTCTTTCTTGACTACTCACATAGCCATCTTCAAAATAGAGATGTTGATGACATAATTTTCATCAAGTACCATATATTTAGATGTGCTAGACACAATTTTAGAACTTGTTCCAAATACTTTCTTGGTTTTAACACTATTTAGAAAATGGTACTTGAACCTTCTCAAAATGGTCTTCTATGTTTTTCATATTTTTATGCTTTGCATAAGATAAAGATTATCAATTCGACCAATTTCCATGAAACTTACCTCTACACTTGCAATAAAATTTTCTACCATGGGACCTTGGATTCCCCCTAATAACCAATTCAACAACTATTTGTTAATATTTTCTAGTTTAATAAATTAAAGTAAGATTAGTATAGTAGGTAATATTAAAATATTTGGCTTTCCTAGCTTGTGAATGACTTCAAATCCCATCCTACATGGGAAAGAAAAGTAAAAGTTATTGCTACTATTATTATTGAGAATCTTGATGGGTAGGACTACTTGGGAAGATCATTACGACTGAGGTATTATGTATGATGATTTACAACTACCTACCTAGACACCTTGGAAGTAGGAATTGATAAGAAGTGTCATCCATTATTGACTCAAATTAGGAAGATTCCATGAAGAATTATGCCAAGGATTCTAAGTTTTTCCTACTAGCATTGTTACATGGGATATGAATATGTACCTCTGCAATAGTAAAATTTACCATGGTAGCTATTCATTTGTATTTACTACTTAATAAAATTGGGATTGAAAGACATCTTAGCTTATCCTATTTGACCAATCATGTAAGCCATGACTTAGTATCACTATGAGTTATGAGGGTCTTTGTAGTATTTACAAGGATCCCTATGAATGAAGGAAGAGGAATCCATTTTAATGTAGAGCTTCCTCTTACATTTATCATTGTACTTTTTTTGACATTCAAATGGTATCGTAGATTTAACCACCTTACCATTAACGTCCTTAAGAATTGATCATCTTTTTATCCATTGCTTCCCAAACCTAGTTCACCTAATGGAATATATCTATCAAGGGCTTTTCAATTTTGAATTGGTCTTATCACAAGATCTTGACTGCACTGCAATTGAATATTTAGCTATACCTTCAATATTTTTGACCATTCTACTACATGCAAGATTATGATTGTACTCCATGATTGATCATCACTTTCAGTGTTTACATTCCATGTTTGTAATGATATATAAAAGTTCTTCGATTTGGGTCATAGACTTTTTATCTACCTAGCCTATTACATACATGTCTACGCACTTTCTCATCTCTAAACATGCCAAAGAGGAAAACTTGAAATACCTAGAATCCTATTCAAAAATATTTCATTATCGAATAGAAGTATTAATTATTACAATTATTAAAATACAATGATCATAGAATAAGAAAGCACACCTCAATAATGGCCACAAAGTTACGTGAAGATGGTGATGACAAAATAAGAAAGCATATATTGAGAGGTGCCATAGAGTTATTTGAAGATAGTCATATGAGAGAAAGCATATAAAAATTTGAAGTTATGAAAATCTCAACTATAGTTCTATTCTACCTAGTTATGAAAATGTTATTTTCTCTATGATCTTACTTTTTAAAAACGTATTGAAGAAACTTGATAAAATGTGTTAAATATAATTTTCTTTAGTATCGTAATATTTGTCAGTGCTACTTATACTTAAAACATAACAAATACTTTATAGACATCAACACTAATCTAGGTACACTTCAATACTTCTAAAATATTCCTCTCAAATTACTCCAAATTTTCTGATTTCTTAGTAGATTTGTTCTTCCTTCAAATAATTATTCATTCATTACTATAATGTACAAGGTAAACAAAAATGAATCTTGCTGGTTATTAGTGCAAATTAAATTCATTTACTAATATGCATATCTAAGATATTGATATGAAAATATTTATGTCTAATTACTGCTAGTTCCTTGACATATTTTATCCACTCAATAGGATTTTTTCCTTCATTGGCATCAAATCCCTCGAAAATAAGAATGAATGTCTCTAGTTATTAGTGCAAAGAGATTTTAAAAAATGAAGTGCAAATAATACATAGATATTAATAATATTTCCTTCATTACATTAATTTCATGAATCATTAGGTCTATTACATGTTCTATTAATCATTACACTTTTCAATACACAATATGTCAATTTTGAAGGATCCATATAATGCATTTAATATTTCATATAACATACAATTATATTCTAATAAATTAAATCATGTTTGTGATGTGTTGTCATGTTTATAGAATCAATCCATCAAATCATGAGGATTTTATCAATTTCTCATCTACTAAATAAATATTTTTAAGGATTTATACAATGCATTTAATGTTTCATAAAAAATATAGGTATATTATAACAAATTCAAATCATCTTTAGGTTAATTTTTCATGTATAAAGAGTCATTCCATTATAATATGAAAATACTATGAGGATCATAATAACATCTCTATAGCACATATCTTGGAAACTTTGTACCTCTCAAACTCTCATACAACTACCATGTTATGAGCAAGTTAGATATTCTATCTTCAAAATTTAAAATTTTAGTAGACCATATAATGGTTTCCAGTAGAACATATAATGCATTATCATTATAATGAATCCATATAATCTCCCTATTATGTTTTTGTATGTATAGAGTTGTTCTCTCATAGCACAATGATGGTATGATGTTCAATGTGTTAACATTAATCACATATCTTGGAAACATTATAGTTCTATGAGTGTTAAATTAGTTCATGTAATGGTCATGCTGTGAATAATGTGAATGTCCTATTCTACTAATACTATACTATCATTTTTGAAAATCATGTATCTCTTACTACTTGATGGAGTTGTGAAATTCTATATCTTTGCATTATAAGAAGGAAGCTTTGTACATGTAAGCTATAAAAACTGAAATTAATATATTTCCTCACTGGATATATGCAATATGATAATGATAATGATCTTCCTTCATCATTGGACAGACACACTATGATAGTCTAGATTTATGCGTCTATCTCATTAGATAGCCTTGCTATGAGAGATGAGACTCATTATTCTTCTTTATTAGATGGGTAGACTATGATAACCTAGAATTATAAGCCTTCCTTATTTGATGACGGCAAAATATGCTTGACATATAGTTCACGTATGCAATTTACATGTTCTGAAACTTAGGATTCTACTCTAACGATCTTTACTATCAAAATATTAAATTATCTCTAGAATAATTAGGCCGATGTGATATGGTACTCTACAAAAATTTATGCTTATTATCAAATGTCTAATCATGTATGATTATTTACAATTAAAATGTATTCATATGATATTGTTTTATTAAATGATGCTTTTGATGGCTAGGTATATAACTTATGCTCTTCCAGAACAATTGTTTACTAATGGTGATGTCTTTATCAATGGTTATATTTAAAAAATTATCTTGATCTTATAGTATAACTATTTAAGGTGAGGTTCCTATTGATATTCTATCATTTAAATTAATGACTAAAAAATTAGAAAAAATCTTTGATCAAGTAAAATAATAAATTGAAAAAAACTAGGTGACTTAGATAACTTGATGAAAAAGCTGAATCATATTTTAGAGTAAAGGGATATTATAATGAATTTAATATATTCTTTAATTATATGTTTTGAATTATAATAAAAATTTTGAAGATGCTTCAAGCTAAGTTCTAAGGCTAATGCAAAAGCAAAGCTTGAATCAATGATAACAAATGAAGCATGAGGTAAATAAATCTATTATAAAATTCTCAAATAAAGAAGCTACACATAATGTCAAAAATTATTGGTAAATTTGTTTATTTTATCAATTATTTTTTATTTTAATATTTATTATAATTTTTTTTAATAAAACATTAAAGCAAATAAGTCAACTCAGCTTGAAAATAAAGATGAAGTGAAGGTTAACCACTAGAATGGTGATTTAAAACCTTGTAATAAATCATTAATTTAAATCTCTTATTGAGAATAATTTTTCTATAATTGATAAAAATGAAATTTCTAAAATGGATTTATCTTTAGATGAAACATTCTAAAATATTTTGTTGAATTTAATGAAGATGTCCATAGATGAAGAAATTTCATATAGATAATAATTTTTCAGACAAAAAGTGTAGTTGCATTATGAGTATCATCGAGAACTCATGTTGAAAGAGGAAACTATATAGTATACTAAGAAGGACGATCTAGTGTAAGATAGGTAAAAGTTTAGTCTTAGCTAAGTCATTTTAGAAAAATAGTAGATGTCCCAAGTAAAGTTGAGATGTCCTAGAAAAAGTGAGATGTCCCACCTACATGCATCAAAAGATTAGATAGACATCTCAAGAAAAATTAATACATCCCATATACAAGCAACAAAAACTTAGTGAGATGCCTCAAGCTCAAATTACACATCCCAACTAGTAGTTTTCTAGTCATTGTACGAATTCCAACGATTATCTAACAATAATAGAAACTATAAAAGGAATGGAATCTTCATGAAAAGATGAAGCACTATTCACATGATTTAATCATCATTTTATAGAACTTGTGTAGCATTTGCATACTTCATTTCTATAAAATTTGTAAATTTTTTTGTGATATTGTTAGAGCTTAAAGAAAGAAATTTGTAAAGTATAGTTACATTCTCTTCTTGACTATTATTTCTCCCTTTGTAAGCCCTACGATGTTGATGTGCTTCTTTCTGTAAGGCATTCATTAAACTTGTTGAGACCTTGCAGGGTTGAGTGTGTTTCTTGAGAGAAAACACTCCATTTAGAACTCATGTCATTGTAAAGGTTATAGGATCCTTGAAATCACATTTTGAGCTTTTTGGGACCTTGGGAGTTGAATGTATTTCTTTAGAGAAAAAATTCCTTATGGAACTAAGAAAGAAAATGAACTAAGTTTTTGATTCCTTACATTTAGGCTCAACAACACAAAAATGATACGAAATGATGTACAAAATTTATTATATATGGATATAATGATTACTTGATTACATAAATAGTGTTGCGTATTTCTTAATAAGGATGTATTTCTTTTATAGCCTTTCTCTTCTTCATCTACCCATTGAGAGTTGTACAACAATTAGAAATGGCTAGTCAAGACATCTTCTAAATGCCTAAGAAATCTTACTATGTTTTCCTCCTTGGAGGTGAGACATCTTGTCTTGACCTAAGACATCTTAATTAAAACATCTTTACTTAAGGTAAGATTTCTTTCATGAGATGTATTTCACAAGATGTCTTGTCTTTCCTCAAGACATCTCTTATTTTGAGAATACATCTTACTTGAGACAAAAGTCTCATAGCAGAGATGTCTTGTAATAGTGTGAGACATCTTGTTTGTCTCTAAGACATCTTCTTATGAATTTTAGAACATCTTATATGCTTGTAATCTCCTTCAAATATTTTCATCTTTTCATTGGGCTTAAGCATTCTAGTTCATCAATTCTTGCTCTTTTCTCATTCTTCCTAATATGCTACATTCACTTTCCTTAGACTATAAGGTCTTAGAAAAACACAAACAAATTCTTCACTGTTCAAGATTTTAGCACACCAAAAGGTCAACAAATCCTTCTTTATTGAGTAACTTATGCCTCCAATGGGTTAATCTATGTAGGTAAAAGCTATTAAACCTCTACTAGCTCCTAAACCTAGTAGATAGCTTATGTCCAAGATATTAGTGATAAAGGCATCATATCCACAATCATAGTGAAATCAAAGTTTGGATCATTTTTAAGTTTTCTATAGAAAACATATTATAATAGCTTTAGAAAACATCATTCTAGCTAATAATTTCTACAAATAATGATTGGTACCTAGGAAAGACATATCAATTCTAGCATAATAAATAAGATGATGATATAATAAATATTAAAGAAGTCATAGTGTCATATTCAAGAAAATCCATAACCAAAATCTTGACTTTGCCAAACATTGATACCATCATAACTTGAATCTTTACAAGAGCTTTATTTGAGCAAATATTCTACTTGAGCACAAGTTTGTGTATGGAAATAAAGACGAGCTTTTGGATAAACCTTGTAGTGCATGGACTAAGCTAAATAGGACTTTCATTATTGTTATTTATTATTCATTGTTTAAATGCTTTATTAGTTAATTGAATCTCTCAACCCTTCTCTCATAGTTAAGTGCATTCAGTACGATCGCTTCGAGCATGTGCGTTACGCTTGGTAATCCCAGCAACGAATAGCATTTGGTAATCCCAGGCATTGGCTCAGGGTGTGAACAACAAGTGGGAATGGATACTAATGCTAGGTTAATTAAGACTTAGCTAGTTAAAGTTAGTTAATTAGTTTCTTCACCTTTTCCCTCATTAGCATAGGCGATAAAACATAAAAGATACAAAAATCACATACCTTAGACTTACTTAACCATACAACCGTGACAAATATAAGTAAGTTTGAGAAGACAAAGAACAATTAACCTAAAGTCTTCCATAAGGCGTGTAGGAACTTAGTCTACAGAATTCGACCGAATTGCACGTGTAACGCTCGTATTCGTATGGTTGAGTGTAGGGGTACCTCACCACTCATCACCATCATAACTTGAATCTTTACAAGATCAATCATAAATTCTAGAAACCTTTGGTTGAAAAAAGCTTATGAAACTAAAGATAATGAGTATAATGGCATGACTATTATATAAAGGATCTACTTAAAATTGGCATTTATCATATATTTTTCATAAAACAGCTAAACCAAGTCTTTACTTATCCTACCAAGGGAAGTGTGAACCAAATGAAAAAATTTTAGAAAGACTTGGCTCATCTTCTCTTCTTTGTTATATAAAGAAGATTCAAAGAAAAAAAAATCAAGTAATACTATCCTTCCATTCCCATTTTTGATCAAAACACTATGAAAACAAGTATACCAATGATACACCATGAAAGGTTTCAAATGAATCATATGCTACAATTTTTATGCTAATATTAACAAAGAAAGATTAAATTGAAAATATACCAAGCATAGAAATAGCAATAGCATCAATACTATTAACCAATATACTTTTCATAAAAATATTACAGGAAGAACCTAGTGCTTTAGTACTAGCAACCAAATAAAGAGGTTGTATACCTACAAAGAACCATCTATAGGAATTAGTTAAAACTATAAGCTTAAAAAGAAAGGAGATGTTAAGCATGATATATGTTAGAAAGAACCCAAACTAGCCTACTAATGGATAGGTTTCTAAATAATTAATATACAAAGAATGAGCATAAAAAATTTTAGAAAATGTTGCATCGTTTCAAATCACACTTGAATCAAGAGAAGGAGCTACTATAGTAGTCATCTAACATAAGGATGAATAAGGAGCTAGTAAAATTATCATAGATCGTATTAACAAAATCTTTAATGTCTTTGTTAAGCTACCCACTAATTTTAAAGGAATCAAAGATTCTTAGGTTATTTTTTGAACATTTGAATAAAGAAAAAAAAAAGAGATTATCACTAACAAAGAATATGATAATGCATTAAATAGATTATTTTATATAAGCCAAAGCATACACTATCTTTTTGACATTCCTTATGATATAACTACAAAATAGTTAGAACTTCTTTTTACAAAGGGGAAGCTAGTAATATGCATCACATTAAGTTGAAAACCTAAGAATTGCAAGATGCATTAGACTAACTTAGAATTTAAAGGCATGGTCTAGAAAACTATGTAGCACCAAAACATGTTGAATGGTTTAAAACAAAACAAGTAAAGAAGTTAATGACTAAACAAAAGCAACTAGAATGGAGAAAGAGAAGGCAACATGGAATGCATCTGCTATAGATGCCAAGACATATTCCAATATTAAGATAATTTCTACATCAAAGAAATAGATAATAATATTTTTATAGAAAAAAGAGTTTAAAATGCTAAAAATGAGAAAAATCAACTAGGAAAAAGCTTGAAACAAATCAAAGAACAATTTATTAGAATTACCCTTAAGATATATCAATTGGAAAGAGAAAACACAATCTTATTAATGGAAGAAGTTTGCAATAGAGATTAGCACATGATAAAATGAGGTTAAGAAGCATGAAAATCTAAAAGAACATTTCAAGAACCAAGAAAAAATGCACAAGCAATTCAATCAAAAATAAATCTAGATGACAAAGGCCAAGATCAATAGTATCATGTAGCAACTACCAAACTAAAAACCCATTCTAGATAGCCTCACCTTCATCCATTAGGTAGAATACATAGAGGTGGCAAATCTACGATATGCCAAATTAATCATGTTTATAGTAGAAAGGCCTAGGAATGAGTTGAAGTAGCAATTAGTAATCATGTACTCAAGATATGAAATGAAGTTTGAAAATCAAAAGGAAGTGAAATAGAAATTATTTATTAACAACTTATAGCTCAAAGTAGTAAAATGTAGTTATCTTGATCAGAATGATGTAGCAAAAAAGTTAGCTAAGAGAATGAATGAATATCACAATCTACAAAAATTAGTGAAATTTTATGAAATTGAAAGAAGTCAATTTACAAACATGATATGTCAAGGCCAATGAGTTATTCTCATATTTTTTACATCCTTAGGAATTACATACAACTATGCATCTTGCAAACTTAGTATGGAAAATTAATAATCCTAGGATATAACAAAAAATAAGAGCTTTGTTAAATCATTTTCAAATGAGAAAGTTAACAATATTGAAAAATTAGCCTTAGGAATCACTAATGTAGTAGAAGTCATTGCCACTAGGATAACATGAAGATCTACATTGGTCATTTTTGTAGAATTGCAATTCATCTATTGTTGCCATTTGTTTTCATTAACATTTTACATGTTCTTCTTATGGATCACTCAAATTAGGATACAACATTAAAATTTAGTTAGTTATTATTTATATGTAGTATTTTGTATTTTTATGACCCCATAACTTTGTAATAACTCTATCCTTCTTTTGTGTTAACTCAAAGATGAATTTTTACTTAGTCATGGGGGTATGATAATTGAAATTTTAATCAAGTATAATATCATAACTATGGTATCATATATCATCGTACAACATCATATATATGATGTAGTATGGTAAGGTCATGCCTATAACTATGATTTAATCATTGTGTCAAACTTACCTTTCATTTTTTCTTGGCTCTATACTTTTATATTATCTCTTCATGAAGTTAGTGTTAGTTGTGACTACTTACAATGTGGCGACAAATAGTTGTATGACATTTTTATTTAACTAGAATGTACCTATATGTACTTCATATGCCACAATAAAGATCAAGATTAGTCTTCATCATTACAACATTTTACTTAGACTAAATTTATTCTTTATTTGTATTTTATATTTCCAATATCATTTACATTTACAACATCATTTATATTTTTTATGTTAATTATCTACTTTGCATAATCAGTAAGATCTATTTTGAACACATAAATATAATTATCTACTAATCTACTAGTTACTTAGTTTAATTTTCCTAATAGAAAGTCACTTGGTAATCCTAGTAGTAGTTATTTTAGTCTAGGGTATGTATGGAAACTTAGAAATGAATACTTATCATAGTTAGGCTAGTTAGCAATTCATTTCTATTATTCCTTAGCTAGCTGATGAGTAGCAAGGTACCCTATGCCCAACCATACGAATCAATAAGGCATTCACATGTGATCTGGTCAAATTTCGTGGAGCTATAGATCTCCAGTGCACTAGTTCCTCTAGGAAGTGAAATGGGCATTTAGAATGTTCATTGTCTTCCCAATTACAGTTGTGAAGCTTAAGGGTACAATTTAAGTGTAATTGAGGTACATGATTTTTATCATTTTATGTTTTATAAGTTTAGTTATCTACAATAAGAATGAAAGGTAAAGTAATTTAAGATCTAATTCATTTACTACCTAGCTAGCCTAACATAAGTACCCATCCCACTTTCCTAGACACATCCTAAACACATATAGCTTTGTTGGGCTACCAAAAATTAAGTGTTGTTGCGTTACCAAGCACTATATGTATGCTTGAAGTGATCATTCTTGTGTTCATTAAAAATTGGAAATTAATTACTTAATTTAAATGCATTAAAGTAAAGTGCATTAAAGAAAACATTAATCTATTCTCAGTGTTGCAAGGATTATCAAAAGGGTTGATTTTATTCCCATCACTCTACTGTGCTCAAGTACACCAATGTTCAAAAGATTCATACACACTTAGACTCCTATTCTGAACACTTAGAAATTATTCTAACTCTAGAGAAAACAAACTACAAGAGCTTCGCTACTCTATGACAAAAATTAACATCAAAATCATGAGCCCGAGCGCTATATTTATAGGTTGGCATATACCATGTGATATCAGATATCTGACTTCATGTCTTGAGCTTTGACATCAGATACCTGATGTCAATGCTCTGATATTGGAACATGTGAAAACATGATTCATCATACCTCCATGACTAAATGAAAACTCGTCCTTGAGTGAGGAAGAGGAGGAACAAGTTTCTTACAAAATATTGGGAAGGTATTGGATTATTGACTGACATACAAAATCACTGAGATGGAACAAACAAACTCTAAGTGCCAAATTTTATAGAGTTACAATCTTTATAAAATTGGATCTTCATGATAAGAGAAGTAAACACCCTAGATAAAATTGACATCCAATGCCTCTTAGTAGCTGAAGAGTCAGAGAGAAGATCCAATGATCATGAATAGGATTTGTCGTGTGGTACTGCCACATCATCCTTAGTGAAGATAGTTCTACTTATAGTTCTTGGTTTCCACTACAATCACAATAGAATCATGAATTAGTATGTAATGTGTAACACATAGCTATTAAATGCCTTGTCTTATTGATGGTTACACTAAGGTACCTTATGATTGTGATAGATTGATTTCTTTATGAGTGTTAACAAAAAGGCTGACAAATAGGGTAACCTAGATAATTGGTCCATTAAATTTGAAAACTTTTGATACAAGAAAATATTTGAAGAGGGTTAAGAATTCACAACAATAAAAAGGAAATTTTACTAAAAATATGTTGTGAAGATGTGCACAATTGGATTCCATTGATTAAGTAAACAAAAGGATTTGATTGTAAGAGTGTCTAAAGGTAAAGAACTTAACTAACCCAACCATAAGACATGCAAGTGGGTCCTTCCCAAAGTAGGCACAGGCCTTTTATGCCCTTTCATAACTTCAAACCAAAGAGTTTGTGTGCTCTGTGGATGATTAATGGTTATGAAAGGTTATGTAAAAAAACCTAAAAGAAACTGCCTAAGAATTTCGACACATCAAACCAGGACATAAAACATGAACATGAAACTAGTAGTGAGGTGAGACATGGAAAACATAAATAGATGAGAGAGAGTGAAATGGAGTTCCTAATTAAGATGACATGAAGTCCCTTGTGGATTTTATGGTTAAATGACTTAATAAGATCCATCATTAGTCTAGACCAAAACCAACCTCATTCAGTGACTTTGCATTACCATTCTAAGACCAATCCTGAGACACAAGAGTGCTTCCACAGAATAACCACCATTTCTTATTAAAGAATAAACAAGAAGTAGGAAGTGAGGAAGGGCCTTAGTTAGAGAGGACCTTCAGGCATGGGTAACATGTCTTTCTAATCCCCATAACGAGTGCTTGTAGCCTGTTTATTTTGTCTAACGATGTGCTTTAAATTCCCATCGTTTTTTTAAATGGAAACCATACCATGCAAAGACATATGTGTTTATTTTATTTAATAGGTATGCTTTGAATTTCTATCATTTTTTTATGAGAACCAGCCCATGTAAAGACTTATTCAACTTCCTTTTCTTAGTTGACATGGAATGGTAAAAAATCCATAAAAACATACATGCACCTAGGCAAATAGAAAGGCAGAAAGAATATTGAATCCCCTTGAAGTCACACCTTGTTCAAACCTTTGAATCCTTTCCAATTCTGGAAACTACCAAAGTCACAAATTTGTTAAATTTTTGTTAATGAAAAAGGGACTGCACATTTCCAAAATAAGGAAACCATAGAGTTTATGAATGGGTGGATGTTGTGGACTCATTGCTTGTTGCATGAAAAAGAAACCATGTCCTAATCATCTGTAATGAAATTCAAAGCTAGAATCCAGACACCAACAATCAAATAACAAAATAGTACATACCACCATCAAGCAACACATTACCACTGTACCTGGCACTTATTAACAAAAAGTTAGAAAATCACACCAAGATAAAATAAAAGAAAATATAAAAGAAAGAGTAAAATTTTTCAAGAAATACCAAGTGTACTAACGATGGTATAAAAAAAATTAGAAAAGGTTAATAACATGAAAACAAGAAAAAGTAAAATAAAGAATGTGTAAAACAAAAAGTTGTAAAATAAAAAATATGTAAAACAAAAGGTTGAAAAAACTAAAGAGCTACTTATATGAATAGCATGGGTGGCCATCTCCTCCATGACCAAGTTGAAAGGAGGAGATTTGAAATATGGAGTGTGGTTGTCCATCTGATGAGGCATTTGTTGTATTAGCTAGCTTATGCTCATGGAAAGGTTTGATTTGTTGGATATTGACCAATTGTTTCTTTTCTAGGCTCTCAAGTTTGTAGATCATCATGGCCCCAAAAGAAAAATTTTTCTAAATGATGTAAGGTCCTTTCCACAATGTTTAGAAGTTATTTTGTTGAGTCATGTGTGTGGGGTTATAGTAGAGAACCTTATCTCCCAATTGAAATTGGACTTTTCTAATTTTAAGGTCATGGCACTTTTTATTATAGGTCTTGTGCAACTCATTCTATGGTAGGACCACCAATCAATTTTCATCTAGTAGGTTGAGATTCATTTGTCTTTCGTTTTGTGCTAGACTTAAGTCGAGTTCAAGGTCATAGGTTTTTGAAAGTGTACAGAGATTGGATTGAATAGGAAGTGTTAATAATTTTCCATACACAAGCTCATAGGGAGAATAGCCTATAGGAAGTTTCCATGTTGAGAAATAGGCCCAAAGGGCACCATTGAGTTTTCTCCTCCAATCTTTTCTACATTTGCTAACAGTTCTTGTTAGAATCCTTGTGATTTTCCTATTGGTAATCTTAGCTTGACCATTGGATTAGGGGTGGTAGGATGTTGTGAGTTTATGTTCGACCCCCAAGCATTGCATGAGCTTCTGAAAAGTAGTTCTTGTAAAGTGAGCTCCATTATCAAAAATTAATGCATGTGGCATATCAAACCTATTTAAATTTTTTTTTGTATAAATCAAGCAAGAGTAGAAGATGTATAGTCAATGATGGCTACTACTTCTACCCATTTCGTACAATAGTTAGCAACAATTATGATGTACGCCTTTTGATTTCACATGTGTGTGATGGAATCCATGAAATCAATGTTGCAGATGTTGAAAAGTTCTAGTGATTGAGCCCATTACTGAGGTCCATCCATTCAAGTAGTTATTCCACCATCTCATTGGCATTGTTCACAAGAGAAAATGTAATGGTGAGCATACCTGAATATTTTTGGCCAATAG
Organism: Gnetum montanum; assembly: GCA_015680685.1. NCBI lineage: Eukaryota > Viridiplantae > Streptophyta > Gnetopsida > Gnetales > Gnetaceae > Gnetum > Gnetum montanum. Next base: position 715,646 of record MNCI01007802.1, on the reverse strand, counting down.
TACCTTACCATTAGGATTTTAATGGTCGTGCATCTCCTAGCATAGTGTCCTCCACAAGGACCTTCATGAGCATCTTGGAGAGCACATAATTGATCAACATCAAGAATATACCAACAAACTAAGTCATCAGCACACACCTTGCACACACATTGTAAAGGTGTTTGTTAATCTTCCTAAAGTTTTTTTCCTAGTGAAGAAACTATTGTTTCTTCTAGTGGTCCAACCCTTGTTGCATCTCCTGGGTGACAAGATAGGTGAGAATGTCATCATACCATTTAGGCTCATTGGACAATTATTTAGTTATAGTTTTTGGTTGGTGGGTTATTCCTTGGATGACCCTTATTTTCTTAGGGTCTACCTTAATTCCTGCTTGTGATGTTTTGTGCCCTAATATAATGCCTTCTTAGACCATTAGGTGAATTTTTTGCCAACTAAGCCATAAGTTGGTTTCAACACATCATTTTAGCACTTGTGCAAGGTGGTCCAAGGCTTACTCAAATGTAGCTCCATAAGTGGAGAAGTCATCCATGAAGACTTCTACATCACTTTCAATTTTCTATCTAAAAATGCTCAAAACCAGGTGTTGGAATGTAGTAGAAGCATTGCATAGACTAAATGGCATCTTGCGATATGCAAAAGTCCCCCAAATATTTGTGAATGTTGTCTTTTCATGGTCCTCTAGTATGATTTAAATTTGGTTATAGCCACTATAACCATCTAGAAAACTGTAGTAGCAATGCCTAGATATTGTGTCTAACACCTTATCAAGAAATGACAATGGAAAATGGTCCTTGAATGTTATCATATTTAGCAATTAAAAATCGATATAGACCTACCACTTGCCTCCTTTCTTTGGCAAAATCATGAGTGGACTAACCAACTCACTATCCACAATGGGATAAATGAACCCTTCCTTAAGGAGTTGTTCAATTTCCTCTTTAACAATCTACTTTAATTTACTGTTCAATCACCTTTGTGGCTATCTCTTTGGCTTCATGGCTAGATTAGTGTAGATACAATGTTGGCATATCCTAGGATTAATCCCTATGAGTTCAAGATATGACAGAGCAAAAGATATTGACCATTTTTCAACCATGTTCAAAAGCATCCTTTTCTACTCTAGAGCAAGATTTGCATTGATTATAATCAACTTTCCATTTTTAAAAAACACATACTCCATTCCAACCAGTAGTGATTTTAGTTCAAGGGGCTCTTAGAATTTTCAGGAATTTCCAACTCTCTTCAATAAGTATAATCATTTGGATCATCAAAGAGTTGGTGATGAACTTGCTCTAGTTCATTCATGCCTATGACATATGCACATGTCAATCTCTCAGTCAGTTCCATGCAAAGTGTGCTACTCTTAGAATCAGTGGCTAGCAACTGGATGCCCTCCTATTTTATGGCTACTAGGTATAGACACCTTTGAAGTTTTGCTTCTAGTGCATAGTGCTTGCATGCAGAGATAGATGCTTGTTTCATAGCCTAGAGCGTTTGCACACAATTGCATCTTGTATCATTGTACATGATGCATGAAACTCACTTCTTCTTGATCTTTCCTAATGCATTTTCCTAGATATTTCTAGGGAAAGATCACTGATGCCCACTCTTACCTCAACAATGCTAAGTCATGTTCTTCCCATGATGATTGGAAAATCTCCTTTGCAGTTCTCCACCTTGATCACTAGGAAATTAGTAGGATAAGACCACCCACAAATAGTGCTCACAATGTTTTCCACCAGTTCCAATGGAACAATGATGAAGTGGTCTACCAATTCTAATATAATACTGCTCTTCTTGAGAGGAGGTAGGTTCCATGAAGTGTATATCTTATGAGAAATTAAATTGACACTAGAACTTGAGTTGAGAAGAGCTTTGCACGGTTCATTCCTAGCAATCTGCAAATAAATTAGAAGATTTCCAAGATTGGCTAGTTTCCTAGGAAGGTATCCAGCAAAGATCCAATTAGATTAAGTGTGAGTAAGCATCACATTATGGATCCTAGCTAGATTTTAGTTTGAAGGGGAATCAAAGGAATTTGAAACAGATGAAGATGGAGGGATAGGGTTGTCAACCGCAGGTGTATTTAAGAGCTTATATGGACTATGAGATCAAAAGAAAGATTTTTTCTTTGATCAAGTATTTGACCCACTCAGTTGATGAACCTATTGTAAATTAACAACTCTAGTAGCATTGCATTGTTGCAATTGAGCTGGTAGTTTACCCTGCATAGGTGGAGTAGGTGGTAGAGAAAGAACATGTGTAGGGATAGGAGGGGGATAAGAATAAAAGGTGGCATCCCTCCTTTCATGTAGAGAATGAGTTCAATAATAATTAGAAGGATGGTAATGAGATTGGAAAGTGGAAATGTGACAGGGATTGCTAAACATAGTATCCATATGGACTAGGTTATCTATAAGGGTACTACATTGGTGGTGCCAGTGCCCATGATTTTGATTACTACCACTATTGATACTGNGTGGTGCCAGTGCCCATGATTTTGATTACTACCACTATTGATACTACACATATGGTTGTATTGGAGTTTCTCTTGGATAATATTGCTATGGCTAGTGGGACTACCTAAAATTACCTTGAGGATAAGGTAATCTTCTGGATGTTTTCCTTTGTGTTAGTCATGGATTCAAAGCATACACCCCAGACTCTTGTAAATGTGACACTATGGGACAACATCACTTAGGATGTTCATACTGGCAAATGTTACATCCACCATCATCATCTAATTCACTTTTCACAACTTCTTTTATTGCAGTAATCTTGCCCTTACCTTTTTGATAGGCACATTCAACTTCCTTGTGCCTCTTGCACTCACAATCACTACCTTATTTTTTAGAATCTTTAGTAATTTTTAGGATAGCTTGAAACTTGCTATTCATGGAGTTTCGTAACTGATCAACCTTGGTCATAATTTTAGACTAAAATTTTTGGAGTGGTAAGGTTTTCCTATTCACCACCTCATCAGGTGTGAATTCTTCTTCACTGTCATAGAATCAAACCTCCCTCTTGCAAATGGAAGGATTGCGGTTATATTCTTCTACACTTTCTCTTTTTTTTTTTTTAATTCATCCTCCTTTTTAGCTACCTGATTGATTAGTCTTTGTATCTAACAAGCACTTAATTTTGATAGTTGCCCTTGGGCATAGACACCAAGGGTTCTCCTTATTTCTAATTGAAGCCCATCTACAATGTGGAAAAGTTGATCCAATTGAGAATGATCATGGCCAAGACACTTATGAATTAAGGAATAGTATCAGTTGATGGCAGCATCCAAGGGTTCTTTTGTTCCTTGTTTCCATCCTTGGATTTACCTTCTCAAGTTGGACACTTTGGAGTATATTTGATATTTATCATTAAATAATATACTCCATTGTCTGATAGATTTTGGCTGTATGGATCAGTACTAGTCCTTTGCTTCTTTGATGAGTGTCCTTAGGAACAACTTAAGTATTTGCCACTCATTCTCTATGTTCTACAAGTCACATGCATCTTAAAAAGCTTGGATATGGTTCTACAAACCAGAGTTATATCCCCCTTCAAATCGAGGAATATTATTCATGTCTAGCCTTTGGATCCAACTATCCTTCACATGTCTTATTGGAATTTTTATTACCTTTTTAATATTGAGCATACAAAGGCTCATCAAGGCCATAATCATGGTGCCTATGATGCCCTTTACTGCCCCTTCATTCATGATGATGTGCCTCTCTTGAATGTCTATGCCCTTGATCTTGACTTTCCCAATGATCCCTTTCATCATTTTGGTTCCATCAATCATTTTGGTCACCTATATCATGGTCTCACCTCCTGTAGTCATGGTCAAAGCTAAAAGAAGAAGATGATGACAACAAAGGTGAAGAGGAAGGAAAATGAGCACCATCATAATTCCTACTACTACCTCTTTAATGATCGCAGCCATTATCACAATCTTGTTTCTTGTACACATTCCTACTTTGACTTGCCTCTTTGGATCCTTCTTTGTTATTAGATCCATTCTTACCAAAACCAAGATTGTGAATAGTGGACTATAAGTTTTGGTTTTGACCTCCTTCACTGAAGTGAAAGAGAGGAATTTCATTGAATGAAAAACCCCCAGAGAAGGGTTCCCCACCATATTTTTGGTATAGCAGGAATGGGGAATCATTAAATCCTTTTCCCTTCAGAAATTCATGAAATTGTTCTAGTTGTTGATCTCATAGATGTTGTGCCTCAGTGGGATGATAATCCTAGGCATCAATATCTTGCATAACATTCTCAACATGAAATTCTTGGAGACCCCATTATATAACCATTTGTTGAGGTGTCGGCTAATGATCTTGGAGACCCCATTCTCAAGATGAAGGTGAAATTGGGTACATAGTCATTATAATAAGCATATGCCACTCCATATTGTTGATGTTCCGGCTAATGATCTCCATCAGACTTGGGTGGAGAAGCCCTCCTATGAGAAAAAGACATTTTCAATTAGATGATAAAAATGTAGTGTGCTTTTAACTTTGGTTGTAGTAATTGTAAAATATGATATGACTCTAAGGTTCGTTCCAATGATTTTGAATGATTTCCACTAAGTCCTAGATAGTAGATGAAACAACCGACAGGTCCATAGCAATGGTGCCAATGATGAGCAGCAAGGTACCCCTATGCTAACCATATGAATCACTAAGGTGTTCACATGCGATCTAGCCAAATTCTATGGACCTATAGTTATCTAGTGCACTAATTTCCCTAGGAAGTGAAATGGGCATTGAGAATGTTTGTTGTCTTCCCAACTACACTTGTGAATCTCAAGGGTATAGTTTAATTGTAATTGACGTACATGATTTTTATCATTTTATGTTTTAGAAGTTTAGTTGTCTATGACAAGAATGAAAAGTAAAGTAATTTAAGATCTAATTCATTTACTGCCTAGCTAGCCTAACATAAGTACCCATCCTTAACTTTTCATGACCATTAATCGACGCTAGGGCCCACAGACTCCATAGTTGAGGTTATGAAAAGGAGAAAAGGGCATGTGCCTACTATGGGGAGGACCCCTTTGCATATATTTTGTCTTGGTTAGTTAAGTTCCTTACTATAGACATTACTATAATCCTATCTTTCCAATATTCCATTGTGTATCCTAAAAAATGCTCATTAGACTCTAGTAATATTCATTTTTTAAAATATTTTATCAAATTTCTTAATTTTCTAAACTCTAATACCCTCTTTTAATATTTTTATCATGTTCATGGCTTTCTGGGCTTCCACTTGACCCCAATTTCACTTAAAAACTCCTTGTATTCTGAAAGTTTGACCAAAGTCAATGAAAGTCTACGATGGTAAACAGCTACATTGATGAGGCCCCATTAATTCATGTTAAAAACTCTTTATATACTACCACATACTTTGAAAATTTTTGACATTTGCTTCATAACATGAGGGGAGTGTTTTCCATTTTTCAAAGCCCAAAATCTTCTAGAGCCCATAACATTCCAACCATTTGTCCAAATCACTTTGTTCTTTAATCCTGTAGCTATTGGAGGTAAGCTCTTCATCATGGTGGCCAAAACCTTAAGGTTTCCAATGAAATTTTTTGAAAATTTTTTTAAGGCCCCCAAAGGATTAATAAATACAATGATATGAAACCATCAAAGTTTGAGAGTTAACCATTTCAAAACCCTCTAAAATGACTTGTTAACGTTAAAACATAAATAAAATAATGATTGAAACTGATTAAATTAGCCATAATCACAACTTAGCCAAGTGTAAATATCCTAAGAAGGTAAGGTATCCTAATTATTTCATGTTACACAATAATTGCTAACCTATGGTTATGTTGTGATTATAGATGGCAACAAGACTAAAACAATCATAAGAGGGAGAACCCTCTCAACTAAGGAAGAAACAGCCTAGAACTAGAAGGGGCCAACAAGAACAAGCCAAGGAACAATAAGAAGCAACCTATGCAATGGGATCTCTTCAATAGGATTCCAAAGTTGAATCTGTTTGATAGATTTTTGAAGACGAAATGCCAAGAGAATAATTTTAGTGAGGGAAAGCACCAAGACCCATACCAAGGCTTGAAGTCACACTAACACAAGCTTTCCTAGACACCATCAAGACTTGTAATATCCAACACTCAGTTCTCTAGGAACTAAACTTTGGGCCATTTTTAAAACATGCTCTAGCAGAGATGAAAACACAATTGCAAACCTTTCCCATGTGGATAGTCATCACTTTTAGTGGGGAGTGGTACATGGGAGAGATGTATCTCTTCTAGAACAATAGAAGGCTAGGCTACATAGTGAAAATCAAGGATATTCAAGTGTTCTACTTGGCTAAAGCTATCACATAGGCACTAGGGTTTCCTAATACTAAGACACAACTAGTAGAGCTATCAACACAAAGTGACCTTGAGGCCAAAAAAAATTGAACTCAATGGTGTTATGGGGTCAATCGTAAGGAATATGAAGCACTCACACCAACGAAACACATATACTTCAAAATAGTGGCCTACCATCTTAATCCAATGATGAGGCCCAGCAAGCTGACTACCCTTTCCGCCCAAGCATGTGCTACTCTAAGTAAGAGATTTTTAGCAAACCTTCCATAATTAATCTATTTAAAGATCAAGAAGTGCTTCAAAAAAAATGAACGTGAAAGGAAAATCCTACCTTTCCCATGCCTCATCCAAAAAATTTGCAAAAGGGTAGGGATCATCCGCTATGAAAATGACACAATTAGGCATGCTCCTTTGGCTTCATGATTTGAAATAATGAAGGACAAGAANAGGCATGCTCCTTTGGCTTCATGATTTGAAATAATGAAGGACAAGACACTTGTTGTAACTAAAGAAGAGAAGCATCAGTCACCACCTCCATAGCCTACTCTAGAAACAACACCAAAGCCACATGTAGCCATTGCGTGCTTGCATAAAATCTAAGTGAAGCTCTTGCGTGACAAAGAGTAGTGTGTAAGAATGAGTGGTGGTAACCTATCTATATACCAACTAGTGATGAGTCACCTTAATGAGGTGGCTTAGACAATTAGCCAGATGAAAAGAGGTAGGTTGATATTCTCTACCCAAAGAATGCAGTTGTCCACGAGGTTAGGTCACAATGCCTAAGAGGTAATGGTGTCCTTATCTCAATATCTTTTCTTCCCAAAAATCTCTAGGAATGCCACCTCCTTTTTGATGCATTTAGAGGAAGGCAAGGAGATAACTGTATTAGTGATGCAGCACTATGGGCATAGACTACTATTGAAGTAGTTGCTGATTGAATCATTGAAGTGCTTAATGCACCTATGGAGTCTATACCAAACATATCTACACTTTAAGATGTGTAGATGTTTGCAAGCACGGTTAGTGAAAGATTGAATGTAGCCTAGCATGAATAGTTGCTAGATCAACTAATGGGAATCGGGTAATTGATTCTAGATATCTTTGATTTTTTGGACAACATCACTACAACCTAGCTAGAGTTGCTAAAAGAAAAGGGTAAGTGCATCATATTTGGGAGGCAACTTCAAATGGCCAAAGCTTGGAACCAATGTTTGGCAGTAGAAGTTGCTAGACTATGTGCCTATTTTGGTGATCCCATGCTCCTCAACTTGGCAACAACCAGAGATGAGTCTTTTTAATAGCTTCAAGAATGACTAAAACAAGCTAAGGAGGAAATGGTGACGGTCATCTTCAAGAAATCTATAGTAGAAGAAAAACCTACTTGGTTCAAAAGGACTTAGTTTAGATGCATCAAGAAAATGAATCACTAACCATTGAAAATCATTGCCTACGTAATATTGATGTACAAAAACAACAAATGTAGGAATTCATTCATCAACAATAGGAGCAACTTGCTAGGGTAAACACTAAGTTAAGGAAATTGGCCATGGAGAATTGAAATCTATCTATGAAGGAAGTTTGAGTCTTACACTAGAAGTCCTCCATTAATATTTCTGCCTAGAATAATGAGGCTCTTATGTTTAAAAGAGTTAAAAATCACTATAGAGACCAAGTTGGCTTACAGAAGGACGTAAATCAAAAACATATTCAAATGGCTAAGGAAAAAGCAAATGAAGGCTTCCAGCAACTCTAGTAAGAAAGAGAAGTATGGTAGCCCATCATTGATGGGATTGATGCCTATAACAATGTAGAGATCCACCTAAAGGAGTTGAAAATTGAAGAAAAGATAGAATACATGGAATTGGTCAATCTTCACTATGAAAAATTGGCAATGATAACTATCAGATGATTGTGATTAAAATTAGAAAAATAAGTGGCCAGCTTGTACTTGCTATACAAGGACGAGTTCAAGCACCATAAAGACACTAAGCAAAAGCTTGAGATAGGAAATGTTGAACTCAAAGTTCTTAGGGCATGATTCATGGATCAATGATCAACTACCAGGAACTTGACCAAGAGAATGAATGATTACAAGGATTTGAAAGACATAGTTAAGGTGTTCAACATCAAGCATAAACAATTTGATGCCTAGTTCATTAATTCTAAGGAGTTCTTTCCATTGATTCCCTATCCTTGGGATGTGCTCGTTCTTGCCAACATTGGCCAAGCTATGTGGATAGTGCATGTTCCTAGAAGTAAGAAGAAGAAAATGAAGGCATTACTGGATGCCTTTTTCCTCCCACCAAAATTTGCAGGAGAAACAATACAATCATAGCCACCTAAGCCATTGCACATGCCTAAAGCTAGTGAAGGTCCCTCAGAGCCTCAGAAGCCACCACTGCCTAGGACTATCTAACCTTCTCCACCAACTTCATGCCATCAAAGGAAATGTCATCCAATTTTGAAGACTCATGTCATGATGTTTAATTTTGTGTCATGAACACCATAGTTTTTGTAATGTGTTCATCTATACACTCAAGCATTTAATTTTTTCAAGGTAGTTTGCTTTGTTTTGTTAAAAGTCAATCAATAATCCTATACCTTCCCAATTTTGTAAAGAAACTCAAGGACAAGTTTTTATTTAGTCATGAGGGTATGATGGGGACTAGGCCTCATTGACATGGCCCCATTGATGCATCATTTACTACATCGATGTAGCCCCATCAATGCAGGGTCCATTTTTTTTGTATAAATATGTGTTCACCAGCCACATTTATGACATCCACTAGATAGTAGTAGTCAAATTCTTGTATTTTGTTCATTTGAAAGTTAGAATATTTTTCCCAAGTGCTCTCAATAGGAGTCATTGAGTGTATAGATCTTTATTTAAGCATTATTATACCTAAGCACAATAGTGTGTACGGCAATAAAGAGAAGCTTCTTAATAAACCTTGTAGCATTCTAAATAGTTGACATATTTATTTATGCATTTAATGATTTTAGTGAATTATTTAATTTTTTCTAGTAGTTAAGCTAATTAAGTGAGTTAAGCTAGATAGATTAAACATATAAGTATGACCACTTCGAGCATAACACACATCCACTTGGTAATCCCAATAGCATTATTGCTTGGTGCACCCAGTGGTGTCGCACTTGGTAATCCAATAGTGGATACATGGGTTCAAGATGTGTATGGAAAGTGGGACTAGATGCTTAGGTTAGGATTAGTTAGAGATAAATTAGTTAGTTTATTTAGATTAGTTATCAAATTTACTTTATCTCTCTCTTTAAAGCACCAAAGAACATAAAATATAAAATGATAAAAGTCATATGCCTTGATTTCACTTAACCATACCTTTGTATTTCACAAGTGTAATCAAGAAGATAATTAATGATCTTAAGGCAAGGCTCACTTCCTAGAAGACTAATGCACCAGAAGCTATAAAGTCCATAGAATTTGACCAGATCGCTAATGAATGCTTTGTGATTCATATGCTTGGATGTAGGGGTACCTCATCACTCATCAATTGAACCTTGTAGCTAGACACTAATTTTATCTAGGAATGATAACTAAAGTTTTAAAATTTGTAAATAAGTATTTGAATTTTCAAAAAATCAAAGAAGGTAAAGGATTGTATGGACATTATATGCCTTTACTTGAAAAACTATGTTAATGGATTTTGTGAGTAGTATTCCAAAAATAAAAAATAAAATCGATGCTAATTTTTTATAGTAGCATATTTCATTCCATGAAAAAAGGTAAGGGATGCTTCTCATGCTATAAATTTATTTTTCCAACATGTTTTAATGTTGCATGGAATTCCTTTTAATATTGTCAATGATAGAGACTCCAAATTCACTAGTCAGTCTTAGGGATCTCTTTAAAAAATTTTAGGGACAAAGTTAAATTTTTCTAGTACATATCATCCATAATCTGATGACCAATGTGAAGTGGTGAATAAATCCTTGCTAAATATATTAAGGTGTTTATGTAATGGATAGTTCAATCTATGGAAAATTTTGTTATGTCATGCTATATTTTCTTATAATAATTTCTTTCATATTGCTATTGGTAAAAGATCATTTGAGATGAATTATGATTTTTTTTCCTAAGATGGTGGACAATTTGAAGAGCTTTAAGGAATAAGCTCAACTTGATGTTACTTTTATGCAAGAGATGAGGGATCTTCATGCACATGTGAAGGAAAACATTGAGAAGAAGGCCAAGGAGAGCATCCTTAAGAGAAATGAGAGTAACTGAAAGTCTAATTTTATTATTAGTGATCTTGTTTGGATAAACTTTATGAAGAATAGATTGAAAGATGTTAACTTCTCCAAGTTGAAAGCCAAGAAAATGGGTCCTTTCAAATTAAAGGCCAAAATTAATGATACTACTATTGAGATTGAATTACCAAAAAATGTTTATGTCTTTTGTATTTAATGTTGTAGATATTATGCATTATTGTAGGTTGGTTGATGAGGAAAACATACAAGTAGCATTAATGAGTTCAAGGAACATATTGAAAAGTCCAATCCTTTAAATAAGAGACAAGCAATCATAGTCAAGTGAAAAAAAGCTTCAAGAACTAGAGTGAAGAGGCATGAATACTTGGTCCACTTGAACAATCAATCCACTAATTATTTTGTATGGGTCCATGAGATGAAACTTCTTAAGTAGGGGATTACTTCTACCCATACTATCTTGATCATATAAGGTTGCTTTTTCAGGGATGCGAGAGCTAGTATAGATTTACCTCTTCCAATCCCTTGTAGGTCTTTGGATTTATGGAAACATCTTGGAGATCAAGGAGACATCTTGGGAAAGATCTAAAGTGCATAGTAGACAACTAGAATGGTGTAAAAGACATCTGGCCTAAGAAGGAGACATCTCAAGAAAGATGTCCCACTATTTGAGGAGACATCTTAGGCAACACATCCCAACTATCATGAGATGTCTCAAGAGAGATGTCTCCACTATTGATGAAAGATATTAGCTTTCATAAATGTGTCTCCTAATAGAAGGAGAAATCTCACAAAAATGATGGATTTTTGTAGGATATCTTCCAGGAAAGTCAAAGACAATGCATATAGCTATGAAAACTTTTAAATTGGTAGTTCCAAATTGGAAACAGTAAAACAAAAGAAGAAAATGATAGAAAGAACGAGAAATATCTAATTTGAGCTTGGAGAAAGGTTTCTATCTTTCTTGTCTTTATTTTTAATAAATATTCTATGTGTTTTACGTTGATGTCTATGATGAATTAATCAAATTAACAAGAGATGTCACGGCCACATATTGTGTGAGTGCATGATTATGGTTGCATGTCAAGATTAATTTTGTGTGTGTTTTTTCTTTGTATTCTTATGTTCTAGAATATGAATTGAGATCTTAGTCCTAAGCTATGGGAGAGATTCTCTTTCAATTATGCCTTGTGTTGAGAATGATTGTTGTGTTGTTGTAAAGCTTCATACTTTGCAATGTTATATGAGTGTTTTTGAGTGTTTGATGAATGTTGTGGATTGTGAAGCCTTGTTTTAATATTCATACATTAATTGATGATAGCTATTTTTCTTCTTTTATAGCATACTGATTTTCTTTTATAATATCTATATGTAGTGGCAAATTGAAGGTTAAATCATGATTAAATGAGCTCCAAAAGAGTATTGATATAAGTTAACTATGATGGACAATATGTGTTAACATATACTTTTGTACCTTTCTTTACTACAAAAGGTGATATTTTTCCAAAGCTTTCTGTTGATACATCAAATCCTTTGGCTAATTTAAATTCAAACATGGATATAGGAAATGAGTTTAAGATTGGGATCATCTTCACTAATAATAACTACTTTTTCTTTCTTAATACTTAAAAGAATCTATTATAAGGATGTACACCTAAGTAGACATCCTTAAAATTGGAAAGTTACTCTTTTCCATGTTGTTTTTGGTGCTTTCTACTTAATGATTAAGCATGTGTTATACTATGAATTTTATTATTAATAATAATATATTTTTTAGAATTCCACACTATTGAGGCCACCATCCCCTACCTCCCCACCATCCCCTACCTCCCCATCCTTCAATTTATCCCCTAAAACTTTAAAAGGAAGAATGTTTTTATGATATAAAAAAAATTAAAAATATAATATTCAAGATGAATATTTAATTTTAAAACCTAAGGAAATTAGAATAATGAACTAATAGAAGACTCTTAAGAACATATGCCAAAAGACTATAGAAAATGCAATTTTGTTTATATTAGGTCTATGAAGAATCAATCTACTTATATGTCCATTACAACTACAACATTAATTAAAGCTACAATTCTTTGTCATCTTATTGGAATGCACTACCTAATTAAGATAGAAAAGTGGATTAATATTTCAAGAGAGCATTATATATGTACATTTTTCATAAAGGTAGTGAAAGAATGTTAGATTTTCATTTTATTCCTTCACTAGGAAATTCTAATATATCAAGATTTATCCAAGTCAACAGAGTAACCATAAACTATAGTATCTAGGATAACTATAATTCATAATTTTTTCTATAGCTATGAGTGTATAAATTTTACTAATTACATATGAATCCTCTATATTTGAACAAAGTCACATTAAACTAGTTATTTACTCAATACTTATCATAGACTATCATAGATAGAGTACAACTAGCACTAGTTCTAATTTTGGTATACTAAAATTTTTTATAACATCATCTTTGGGAAAATTATAATGTCAAATTGAGTTTGTAATAACTTATTATGTTTCATTTGTATTTCCCCTCCCTCTAATAGTGATACAATATTTATATTGTTTTAGTACCTTTTGACATCATGGATTCTCAAAGACACTTACAATGCTTATGTCAATTACATATATCCATAGTTTTACATGGGCTAGACAACTATATTCTTCTTCAAAAATCCATAACTAAGTTATTACAACTCATTTCAATTTTCTACTTCATACGTACTTTCTACATAGATCTTTGGCTTCCTTACAGACTCATTATGATTACTTTCTATAATTTTTAGTTCTTAGTTCTTGATGCTTTAATCCCCTTTTGATGTTAGCCAAAGCTAAGACTGAATTAGCTACATCAACCCTTAATAACTATGGTTAATGTTCTCATTCTCTACAAGTACTATATAGAAGAGCTTGGAGTATTTTTATTTTTTTCAAAATACATACAAATATCCCTTATTCTCCTTTGTTTTCATCATACTTTAGTCTAGAAGCTTCTATTAATCTCATGGTTTTTCAACCTATCTTCTTTCTTCTTCCTTGGCTTATGAATAAATCTTTTATTATTTCATGATGTTTCTTGATTGATACATACACTTATGATATGTGATCATATACTTCTTTATATTCCTCAAGTGGTTATGACTCTTCATAGGTTATCATGACCTTCAATTTTTGATATTAAGAAACTAATGATTGTATCTTGATTAGAGGATATATTTTAATACTCCCCTTCAAGTATTAGTTTCATAACTTCCTTGCACCTTTATGTTTACAAATGCATGAGGACTTGATTTTCTTCATTCTATTTTGATAATTTCATCTTTAATATATTCATTTCTTCCACTTAAACAAAAATTTCGAAACATAACTGATTTTAATCTTCTTTCTTAATACTTGGTTGGTTATGATGTTTATTTAGTTAGCTTATGCTAGTGTTATAAAGATTTGAAAAACATTTGAGAATGAAATTTTTGCATTTTCAAAATTACCTCAATATTTGTGCCACCAACATGGACTAAGTATTAAGTTTTAACATCTAGTCTCTACAAGACTTTTTTATTGATTATTTCATATCACATTTTAACTTTGGTATTTTCAAACTTTCTTATTATTGCAGATTTAACTCTTTTTCTTTCATTCTTTTCCTATGCTTCTTTGGCGTTAACTTACATATTATAACATACTAGATGTAGAGTGGAATCCCAATTCTTGTTTCAATCATCTTTACCATAATGAATAAGTTGTAAATTCTAAGATAACCATTTATCTTCTTTTGGTGGGGATAGAGTTGAAAGGTATTTTCTTGTAAATAGTGTCATTATTATCTTCAAAATGAACTTGTGATTGACATGTATCTTTTAGTCTCTATGACTTATAATTTTAAGACCAACAGTATATGATAGGGGTCCCACCAATTTTGGACCAAGGGATTTATCATGTGAATCATAGTGTGATCTATTTGTAAGCTTTGAAGACAATGTTGAATGAATTACTAAGAATAATTGTGTTTTTTTTTTTGCATTTAAAAATTATAAAATATATTATAAGAAATATAATACAATTCGATTTCTTATAACCATAGAGAGAGAAGGGCAAAGAAATATTTATGAATTTATATTTTATAATTTGTATGTATTTTATAGTTGTAAAGAAAAAATGATAACAAACACACATGCATCGCAAGTTCTCTTGAGGACAGGGGCAATGCTCACACACTCACATGAACATGTATCACAATCCCACAAGGGATAAATGAAACACTATAGATAAAAATGTAATAAAAATGACCCTTAGTCACAACCTCAATGGCCCAATACTATGTCATATACTTATGACCTTTTTGAGTAAGGTTGAGTTTTTTCAACTTATAAAAATTAGAATTAAACAAATATTTTTAATATTTTAAGGTTTTATGATGTTTTAGGTATTTTCTAAGTTTTGAGAAATCAATGATAAAAATAAAGAAAAATAATAAGCCTTATTCATCATGCAAACACTAGACTCTACATCTATCAAATGGTTTGACGTCACATAAGCAAGGTAGCCCTGAAAAAGTCTAATTGTACTTGTAAAAGAAATGATTTAAAACACACAAAAATAAGGAAGAAAATTAACTTACCTGAGGAAGAGCTCTTTATATAAACTAGACACCCCAGTTTCAAGAAAATGACTAAGTAATCATTGCCTATGTGCGAGATCTCTCCTTGGGTATTTATAGTTTTTACACAATAATGAAGAGGATTTGTCAATGTCTAGATGCCAATAGAAGCTTATCAACATCATACTAGCCACTAGAAGTCACACTATAGGTAAGAGATAGGACCAAGAAGGATGTGCATTGACACTCCTACGCTGACGTAGGGGGTTCATTGGCACAAGACAGTCATCATACCTATTGCCTTTTCCTTTCTATCCCACCCTCTCCCCCACACATCCCATCCCCATTTATCACAATTGATCACTTTCCTACCAAAACAAGCCATAACCCAAAGGAACATGCCAATATGATCCTAGAACATCCAAATCAAGATAGAAACATTCTAAAGGATTTAGAATTAGGCATGAAGCCTTAGAGTATAACATGAAAGATAAGAATGCATTGTAAAAGATTAATAACCTTAACTAACATGCTAGAATAGGGAACACAAAATACTTCCTTAGATCAAGGGCTTACAATCAATACATAAATTACCATTGGATGTTTCATCATTTTCCCATGACTAGATAAAGATATTTTCATAGCTTTAATATTCAAGATACAATGACTATGACTAGATACATTACAAGATCAATGTAGAGGAATGTAATGGTACAAATACTTTGATGAAAAAATCATTACAAGATAACAACTTGGGAAGAGAGAGAGACTAGAAAATAATGGCTAAAAATTAAAGATCCCTAGTGTGCCTACAAAACTGAAGGTACCTCTAATGTGATGGATCATCTTTAATGTATTCTTTTTTATTTTTATTCACTACCAATTATTATGCATATTTCTTACTTAGGATCCTAAAATGCAACTACTTCACCTCCAAATCTTCCTTTCAAGAAAGGTTCTTAGGCTTTGAATCAAGTGACTATTCTCTAAGTGGTACTAAATGATGTTGTCCTTATGGGCTCAAGGTACACCTTACAGGCATACTAGACTACAAATATGCTAAAAATCATATGAATCCTTAAGCATTAAACCACCATTGAAAACATCGTGCATGAAAATAATGATAAGAATAATCCCGAAGGATAGCATGAAGAGCAACTTTGTAGTTTAACACCATACACATGCATGGATTTAACAATAAAATAAAACTTGAAAGCACATACCCCATGGTGTCTCTTCCACATAGCTAAGTTACAATACATCCACCCTAGATAACATTAGCTAAGGGCATGCATTGGAGAACATTATCACAATAACAATAAATGTAAACATGGGAGATAGTAACCAAAAAGAGTCTACAATCTTGCAATACCAATACCAAAGCAAATCAAGATAATCAAATACATAGGCAAAAAATAAAAGTAGAGGAGGATAGCCCTAGTCAAACCATTCTTTTCATTGATTTGTAACCACACACGCAAAAGATCAACCAACTATCTTATGTCATGCAACCACCACCACCTTGGTAGTTAAGCTTGAGCTCACTTCTTCACAATGCCAAATCATCAAGAATTTACAAGTAGATCCTTCTCATAAAGGGGTCCTACCTTTATCTCCCTTATAAACCCTATTTAAGTGATACCTATGGGTTTCCAAAAACCAATAAAACCTTACCATCCAACGTGAGTTCATCTCCTTGGATGGTCAATTTTATCTTTGACTTTTCTTATCCACTTATTTTCATACAAAATAATGGACAAGAAATGAAATGGAATTGATGAATCACGGTTTTCCAGGCCCTAACATCAGGTATGTGATATCGAGTACACGATATCGGGTACACAATATCTCAGCCTGGATATGATATCGTGATTCCTATATTGGCTTATAA
Source organism: Gnetum montanum (assembly GCA_015680685.1). Classification (NCBI taxonomy): domain Eukaryota; kingdom Viridiplantae; phylum Streptophyta; class Gnetopsida; order Gnetales; family Gnetaceae; genus Gnetum; species Gnetum montanum. The sequence continues at coordinate 698,570 of MNCI01007802.1, read as the reverse complement.
ATATAGCACTCAGGTGCATGTGGAGGGGTCTCTTTTAGGTAAGTCTTTAGGTTAAGTCTTTTTGTCAATTTTTAGTTAGCTTTCAATTCTTTTCCATGTACATGCCTGCAGTGTGATGCTTGTAATTTTACAGAGCCTTTTTTTGAGTGTGACGTACTTGGACATGCACACAATCGGCAATAAAGATCGAGATTACTCCATCATTGTAGCATTCACTTATTTTTTAATTTTTTAATCATTAATTATTATTTATGATTTCCTTAGTTAATATTTCCTTATCATCATTTACTATTCCTATTGTTAATGTGGAATGAGTACATCTTAATCATGAACATTTAAAGTGCAACTACTTGGTAACCTAGTAACATATCTAGTAGTGCTCAAGTAATGCAAGCTTGGTAACCCCAGAAGTAGTACACGAGGTCCAAGATGTGTACAGATGATTAAGGATGGATGCTCATCACACTTAGGCTAGCTTAAATTTTACTTCATATTTCTTATTATCTTAATTAAGATTATTTCTCATTGTCTCTAGTTGTTGCCTAGTGTTAGAAATCACATCATAAGCCTCACTCTGGACTAAACCATATATGAAAAAAAAAATAATAGTCCAAGTGGGAAGATAGCAAACTATGATCAACATGTAACTATCTAGGTGCCACAACTAGTCCATCAGCAAAGTTCAAATGGATCATGCGTACATGCTAATATTCGTATGGTTGAGTGTTGGGGTACCTTGTCGCTCATCATTCGTGTCATTGTCGGGGATGGTGCTAGTTATCTAGATTAGTTATATCATACAAGATTGCTGTAACAGGGTATCAATGATATATCTTTCAGATAAAGAAATTAAATTCAACTAAGTCACACACAATTCACAACAATGTCTCTTCACAAGATAACAATAATGCAACATCTATCAAGGCAATTCATTGGAGAACCAATAAAGAAGTTTGGAGTACTCAATCTTATGTAGGAGTTTCATATGTTCATAGACATCCCAATGATACTCAAAGACTTTTTTCATCCAACTTAGATACCTCTAGTGAAGATGGGACATCCCCTAGAACAAGGGGGCCTATAAGGCATAAGACCTTCTCAATGGGTAGCAAGATTACATTAGGGGATGACTAGGAGACTTACAAAATGTCATGATGAGTTTTTCAGTTCCCTCTCTTTCTCTACTCTTTCAATGTTGAGTTGTGACATGAATGACTATTCCTCAAGGGGTTGATGTAGAAATAAAAATCAAACTGACAAGAAAAATCAGGAATGCCAACATGAACATAGACAACATTGTCCTAACTCATGAACCTACAACATATTTAATGATAATGAACCCTTATTAGCCACTAAGAGCCTAATGCATATAATAGAGGCCATTCAGATATCTTGTACACATTGCAAGGAAAGCTATCTACCAAAGCTTGATTTAAACAACTTTCCTAAGTTCTCAGAAGGCTATGATTCAGATCTGCAACATCATTTACAAGCCTTCTATGATGCTTGTGTATGCAACAACATTGAGAATGAGTGGCAAAGGCTTAAGATCTTCCCTATGATACTCGTTGGCCAAGCTAAAGTGTGATTAAGGTCTTTAAAATTGAATTCAAATTACCATTGGCCTATAATGGTAAAACTCTTCAATGAAAGATATCAAACCTACGCAAGAGTGTCAACCTTGAGGAGACAAATCCAAGAGTGGAAACAAGGACAACATGAACCCTTGGACATGGCCTTAGAAAGATATTACTCTTTTTTAAACAAATACCTAGGCCATGGGTTCTCCAAGGAAAGGCTAATGTATCACATCATGGATGGGTTCCATAATGAAACAAGGGAAACCCCAAGGATGTATGCCCCAGGTAAACTATATGAACTACAAACCCATCAATTCCAAGAGCTTATTAAGCAAGTAGAAAAAGAAGAAGGAAAAATAGCCAAATTGGAGAATGTTGGAAAAATATCAATAGGACCAAACTCTTGAAGTAACAAAGGTCCATAATCATAAAGAGGAGAAATCAACTAACCTTGAGGAGGTGAAACCATTTCTACCTTTGCCAATAATACAATTATAGATGAAATCGAGGAAAAGATCAATAAGATGATGGAGTGGGTACATGAAAAACGTTGAGAATATGTAGACATTATTAGAGGGAGACCCATGCAATATAACTTTGACAACAAAAACAAATGGAGGATACCAAACCTAGAAATAGGACAGAACACCATTCGACAATCATAAAGAAGGGCTGAAGAAAATGAGGATAGGGGCTCAACCACAAAACATAAGTATCAATGTGATGTTTGCCTATATGATCACCGAAAAGGCTAATGCCCCATCTTGTCACATCTACATGAGCATTAGGAAAGAATGTTATATCCAAATTTCATACAAAAGTACATGGTTGGGTGCATCCCTATCCCATAACTTTATGGGTGATTCCACAACTCATCATACTATTCTTGGGAAAATTCTTATTGGCCTTAGTACTATGCTTAATCATAGTAGCAAAACCCCCAGTCATGGGAGAGGCCATTTCCAAACTAGCCACACCCTTCATACCATCCAAAACCAAGCGCTTATTATGTTCAACACCTTGTTTCCCTAACTAGATCGACATCTTGTATTTCACCTCATCGTTATCATTCTTCTAAGTATTATCAACCCATTTCCTCTCCTACGGGATCACCACCTCATGTTCCTTACACTCCTCCTTACTCTCAATATTATCATCCTTCACCTACACCTACATTGCCACTAGTTGTACTAGAAGGTTTTGCATCACAACACCAACCAATAAACATTACTTGTGCTGCTACTATCAACAGCAATGGGAGTCCTCCACAATGTCGAAAGAATCCTTTCTTTAGGCATGGACATAGAAAGAGATAGCATGGTTCTGAAACCACTACATCCTCCAACTCAACACAAGCCCAACACCGTGATGCACCTTCCTCTTCAAACTCAATGCCTCTTGTCACCTTATCTAGGCCACCAATCAATACTCCAACAACCATACAACCCATTGAATATAACCATGTAGGGAGACATATCAATCCTTGCATACCATCTTATGATCAGGGGTTCCATAGTGGATCAGCTTCTTATCACATGACCACATCTTATAATCTACCCCACTATGCCTACTGTAATCAAGTGTGTGAACCTTGATTTGGGTACATTCCTGCCACCATATCAAAAGATACCCAATGATTTTGATATGATCGGACCCCAATATTTCCAACATGCATGGATCCAAGATTTCCATTTATTAATTCTCCCATGATCCAAGGTTTAGTTATGGGGGATACCCCCCATTCTAATAAGTAGAATTAGTAAATGTTTTTTCTTTTCTTTGGTTTTATAATTTTTTGTTTTCCCATTTTTATTCTCTAATTTTTCATCTTTAAATTTTTGTTTTATATTTTTGAGGGTGATCTCATCTGTGAATAAAAATACTCATGTGACCTATCGGTTGAGGTGTTATTCTATGTTATTGAATTATAAGGGACTACTTATTTGGATAGTAAGCCCACATCATCCACCCACCCATTCTATTAATAAGAGGTTCTACTCTGGGTATGATGATATTCTTATTATCATTAAAACTTAAAGTAACTTACTCATTATGCCCAAAGCAAAAAGTGACAAATTAAGAGGAAATGGAAAGGATGTGACATCAAGGGGACTTGTGGATTCTCTTTGGTGACATCTGTAGGTGCTATCATGTAGCTTGGTTGTACTAAGATCCTTGTAGATCTAATGAAAAATGGGAGTAAGAGTTGTGATAAAGGCACTCAATAAAGGAACTCAATGTTATTCTGGAGGGTTCCACTATTAAGACATGCATCCATGCCTAAATGTTGGCAGCTTCTCTGGATCATTTTTGGGAAAGACAAAGTACAAAAAGTGGCCAGAAGAAGAAAAACACAAGGAAAAAAAAGAAGAGAAAAAGAAAAGAAAGGGGAAAAATAAGAAATGAAGCAGAAAAGAAAAGACCAAGAAAAATGTGCCACAGACAAATTTGAATCACTCCTCCCTTGTGCAAAATGCCAAGTGATCGTACGCCTTGTTGTCAAGATGCTCTTATGGTTGTCTATCATTGGGATGAAATAATGTGATATCACTAATTAGAGGTATGGACTTGGTTTTGATCTTGGAGTGAAACACTAATGGTACTTTAATCACACATGACACTTAGGATTCATTGTGCCCAAGGTAAGTTACCTCGCATCCTAATCTCTATAATCCCTTCTGTAATTCATCTCATCTCATGGTCCAAGTACTTCTAACTTGTGTCTTTTGTGGCATATAATTCATATCTCATCACAATGGTATTTAACATGTGTGTGTTTTGTTGCACTAGTGCATATTACATTTAACCATTCTAATGCCTATGCACATTTTAAGGTGTGGTTACGCAAGGGAATTATAGGTTGGAACTTTCTTTGGGAAGGATCCACTTGCGTGACTTTTGTAATTTGTACTTGTTGCACACTGCCATATCATTTTATACCCTCTAATTAGTCCATTGTCAAATCTATTCTTTCCTTTTTCATCATTTTATCAAATGTTCCTCAGAACCATTACATGTCCTTTTATGTGTTTCTTAAACAGATCAAGTCTGACATTAAAATTTTTAGGGAAAGTTTCTTGAAAATTTTCTAACTCTAGAATCACACTAAGCAACGAATTAAGCATTTATTAGAGGAAATGGGTAAGGTATAAGATAATCAAATTTCTTTAAACAATCTTACTAACAATTAGTCCTTATGTGATTACAAATGGCCCCCAAAAGAGGACAACAAGGAGGACCTTCTCAAGATGCAACTAAACACCCAAGAGAAGGCAGAGGCCAAGGACCTCATGTAGAACATGTAGAGTAGGAGGCATAATCATTTGGCATCCATTAGGAAACTCTTGTCACTGCACAATTTGACCAAGCAAAATATTGAGAGGTTAGGGCCAGAGCCTATGAAGATGAACGATGACTATTTGTGGCATGGTACGTCAAAGCTAATCAAATGTTCTTACAACTTTTATGTCTATAGGAAGTATCAACTCCATCAAACATTGGAACATTATCATGGATGACTCATGATCCTTGGACAGAAGAGGAGAAACTTCAGGCACTTCTTCAAAGGTATCAATTTCAAAAGCCTAGAAAGCAGGACAAAGGAAAGGCACTTTCTTCCCATGGAGAATGCATGATAAAAAGAGAGGGGAAGAAAGTGTATCACTATAGCCCTAGCTAATTATTCAACTTACTCATAGAGCACATTAGAACATCCTACATGCTACAAGAGACTCACTACCATGTTCCATCATTGATGAGTGGAGAGGTACCCCTACACTCAACCATACGAATACGAGTGTTTCATGCACGATCTGGTCAAACTTCGTAGATGGACTAGTTGTGATATCTAGATGGTTATCCTTAGGTCGTAGTTCACTGTCTTCCCATCGGGACTAGTGTTAACTTTGTCACATATGGTTTAGTCTAGAGTGAGGTGTATGATGTGTTCCTATGCTATTGCTACTCCTGGGTGTAATGGAAATTGATATTAACTAAGGTAAGAGGAAAAGGGAGAGAGAATCTAAACTAGCCTAAGCGCGATGAGCATCTATTCCTCAATCATCCGTACACATCTTAGACTTCGTGCATGACTATCACTGGGATTACCAAGCACAGATCCTAGGTACGCTACTAGGTTATCAAGTAGTCACACTTAAATGCTTGTAATCAAGTCGTACCCATTCCACGTTTAATAGGAGTTTAGGGTAAGAAGGTATTAACTAAGAAAGTAGTAAATAACAATTAAATAGATAATTAAGGTAAGTGAATGCTATAATGATGAAGTAATCTCAATCTTTATTTCTGGTCATGTGCGTGTCCAAGTACGTCATACTCGAATAAGGATGTCATACAATTACAATCACCACACTACAGGCATGCACTGAGAAATAATTCTAATTCTAAGAAGGAAAAACTACAAGAGTTTGGGTAAGGAACTAAGAACTAAGTCCTAGAACAAGGAAAGCTGCCTCTTATTTATAGAAATTGAGGTAGGCCACGATATCACCGCTGTGATATCATGGCTACTACGATATCACGGCTATGATATCACAACTAGAAAATTCATGACTCATCAATCACGATTACACACCCACTCGGTAGGGATAGTTCTCCAAATTCCCCTTTCCAAGTGCAAGGTTACACCTACCACCACTAGTGTTATCGAGCCTTGGTTATTCTATAGTCTAACATTTGGTGAAATTAAATTAAGAAAACACATTATAAAACATTCAAAAGTCAAGATGCTAGTTTGATTTTCCTCCATCCATGCATGCATGCATAGTAGCCTCCATAAATTTTGCTCTACTACAATCCTCCCATTAGTCCCTCTAGTTATGCTTACTGATCCTAATCCCAATAGAGATTATAACACCATGATCAAGAGATGTTGAAGATGGTCATGATTTAGGTTAATAATTAAAAATTTTAACCCCTAAAAATAAATGGATTTAGAAATTATGTGGAAGTAACAATTAAGGTTACCAACTTTTACTAAGAAAGAGACTTCTAGGCCTTCATGGCCATGAGTACAGATGAAGTAGGAGATTTTTGTGAACTATTACATTTGAATTCAAGTGATCTAGAGAATGGATTAAACATGAAAAAGGATTACATGAGTATTGATTCAACCACTTTTCCTTTTTCTGCAATGGTGTATTTTACTAAGGCTCCACAATGCTTCGGATTGCACAATGGATGTAGTAGGACCTCTTTTTCTCATCAAATTACATTAGAATGGCACCTAATGCAAAATTAGTAGCCTTTATAATTATTTGAAATTATTAAATCCAATTAGCATTATGCAACATAGGAATTTGGGTTATCCTTTTCTTTAGACATTGGAAGGCATTCTCATAGACCTTATTACACAAGAATAGTACCTTTTGTTCATGAACTCAAATAAGAACCTAGATATTCTAGAATAAAACTTAATAAAATAATGATAATAATCAATGTGGTTTAGGAAAGATCACACCTCTTTAACTACCATGGTGTTTGTGTCATGTTCTTGATGGTGGAGATCCTGTTAGAATTAACTTCAATCTTCCTTTTTGATACTTTACGGCTAAGAATAATGTCCCCAATCATCATTAACTTAATCTTTTTCCAATTTATCTTTAAGTTCACCTAGCAAAAATGATGTAAGATAGCTTTAAGCCATTCCAAGGATTTCTAAAATAATTTTTCATAATTGGAAAAGTTGTCCATGAACACTTATACACTCTTTTCAATATAATCTTGAAACATGAACATTGCCAGCCATTGGAAAATGGCTAGTACATTGCATATTTCAATGGGCATGTACTTGAAGGTGAAGGTGTCCCATTAACAATTAAAGGTAGTTTTGGCTTGGTCCTCTATGCTAAATTGATTTGATTATAATTGGAGTACCTATTAAGAAAGTTGTAGTACTCCTAACTAGAGATGTTATGCAATACCTAGTTCACAAATGATAATAGGAAATGTTCTCTAAAAGTGGTAGTATTCAACAACCTATAGTCAATATGTACTCTCTAATTCTCCCCCTTCTTGGATAGTACTATAGTTAAACCAATCCATTTACTGTTAGATATAGAAGCAATGAAACCATCTTGTAGTAGATGGATGATTTTACCTTTTGCCATGTCTCACATATTTGGAATAATTTTATGTTGTAGTATCCCCCTAGGTTTGACACCTAGATCTGTGTATATGCGGTGCTAATAGATTGAAGGGTCAATTCCCATGACATCATCATGGAACCATGCAAAGTCTTTTTTCTACTTTACAACAACCTTTTTAAATTTAGCCTTTTAGATAATTATTGAAAAGAAATTAATGATGATAGGGTGACCATCCATAAGAAACAAATACTCCAAGTCTTCTAGAAGTTACTTGAGTTCAAGTGGTGATGAAGAAATATCCTAGAACAAATCAAGAGTGCCCTAGAATTTAGGATTTTATTGCACCATTACATCTACCTTCATTGTGTTCTCCCTTTTCAAATAAAATAATTTGACCTCATATAGAACAAGATCATTAATTAATCTCTCAAACACCTAATGTGTCGCTTCATTGACCAACCATTCTTCAAGAAAATTTACATCTTTGATGACACAAAGATGCTCTATACATAGTAATGGCAACTAGATTTTCCACAAGACTAGAAAGGATCACATGATATCCAGTTGTACTAAATCTTTACAGTTGTATAATTTCTAAAAATTTCAAGAAGAAGATCTTGGAAAACTAACCTATCATCAATGGTACTTAGCCAAGCTCTTCCCATGATGATAGAAAAGCTATCTTCCATCCTATTTTATTTTTTAATTACCAAGAAATCAACAAGGTATGATCATTCCACCAAAGTAGTCATAACATCATTCACTTGTCCCATGTGAAACATAAGCAAAAATTCATGTTTTTAACCTTCATTTCCCAACTTGAGGTAAGATTTCATTGTGAATGTAAGATTTGTCATCCATGAACTACAATCTTGAATACTTTGGTTTTTAGGGCTGAAAAATACCTTAAAAGTCATTGTTGCCTCACTTCAAAAATGGAAAAAGGTACCTCATGTCTATATTTTGGCTTGGGAAGGTCAAAAATGCCTTGGGAATTCCCAAAATTGATGTTTTCATGGGCTTTTGTAGGGGTATAGCCTTAACTACGCTAGATCCATCTACACCCCTCCTTCCCCCAAGTGTAGATGAAGTTGATTGAATTTCCCATTTTCAACCCAATACCTAGCACCAAAACCTAATGAAGATGTAGCATTGGAATTATTTGGATTTTTCCATTCCCAATCTCCCAACTCTAGCGTAGTCACCCTAGTTTTTAGTAGGTACTTTGGAGCGAGGCTATAGTAGCAATGGGACAATAGAATTTGTAGAATTTCCTAATGTTGGAATTGACCATATGTTCTAGAAACTTCATGAGAGTAAGGATGGTGCCAACATAGTCATAAAATTTTGTTTACTATTTATAGTAAACGAATGGATTTTGGTGGCTATAGTATTCCAAAATTACTATAAATGGTAACTATGTTGAAAATGGATGATTGTTGCACCTGAAAATTAACACCAATCTATTAGAAATCATGATAGTGATGTACAAATCTAAAAAATAGCAAAATCCACCCTATAAAAACCCAATGTAGATACTTTATTCCATTCTGAACCTTAACACAAGCAACTACATTTTTTCATTTTCACAACCAAAAAAGCCTTTTGCAACCTTGTTTTCACTTTGGTAGCAAAACTAGTACTATGCTATGCATAGAGACTCCTACGTATTGCCATTGCACAAAAAGTCAAATACCATTTCCATGATCACATTGCTGATCTTAGTGAAAATAAATGAGGAGTTGCCAAGAATGGGACTTGGGAAGAATCCAAATTGTGGAGTTGATGTGGAACATAGCCTACCTTCTCCAATGAACTTCAAGCTTCCACAAACAACTTGTCCTTTTGACACAAAATATGTACTTCATGAGCCTTATTCTTTATTTTTCATTTAAATAAATTGATAGTTTATCTTATGCAAATTTTATTTTATGTTTTAATTTCTATGTCTATTTTCATTCTAGATTTTCACCTTCAACTTCATTTCCATTTGCACTTTCATTTTCATTTTCATTTTCAATTTTTTTTATGTTTATTTTTTCATTGCCATTTCCATTTACACTTTTGTAAGTGCTTCGGTGATTAGCCAAACCATCTAGGGCACCTTGAATCCCATTTCCAAAGGCCCTTGGAATTCAAGGTTAAAACTATTTCAATGATTGGGATTTTTTGTTTCCATTCCAACAATCAAAATTTCTAGGTCCAACAATTTTCTAACACTAGAAGGAGGGCCTCTACACAAATTCTTGGCCAAAAAAAATTTTCAACTATCATGTTTTCAAGTCTTGAAATATGTAAAAATATTCCATTGAAATCTTAGAAACTAGTGTAGTTGGGCTTTTGTTGTATTTTCACAACAATTGCTGGATTCCTACGGGCCAGCATAGTCTACTAGGAAAACCCAAATCTAGAAATCCAATTTCATCCACCATTTTCCATTTCCATCACTCAACATAGTTGATTGGGATTTTCCATCTAAATCTAATTTTGTTTGGTGCGAGATCCAATAAAATAGATAATAGTAGTCAAAGTAACCATGGTAGTCAGTATAGCCATAGTAGTTATACTAGTCATAGTAGGAACCCAATTCCATCCATGATGAAGTAGATAAATTTTACCATTTTCATTACCTAGTAGCAATTTCCCATTGCCTTTCCATTTTTAGTCAACTACATTAGTGGATTATCCCACTTATTACATTTTTTACTAAAAATAGCAAAAAGGCTAAAACCATCTTTTGATAATGTCTTTTAGCTGATCAATCGTCCTACCCCTTAACCTGACAAATATGACATCCAACCAAGATGCAATTTGTGTTTATGACCCAAAAGACCTACAGTAATAGAACAAAGATAATCACTTAGGCAGTGAGGCAAAAAACTCAGATTTCACAATTATCAACAAGGAGTTCTACAACCTCCTCTATGACAAGATACAAGCTAACCTCCTAATACCATGCTTTAAATCTAACGCTAAGTGTCAATTCAAAATCATACACTAAGATGAAAAAAATACATCTAGTGTAGGGATAGCTCTTTCGATTTCCCTTGCTCCACCCTACATGTTATCTATCCTTTTGAGTTGATTTTGTTGGGGATGATTCTTGGATGTTTTGGCATGTTTGGAGGTGTTTTTGGCTTATTTTGATCAGTTTAGGAGGTTCCAAGGTCTTTGGGGACTTGTTAGGAGGTATCTAGAGGCTTCCAGCATCAAAACAAGAATTTTTATTTTTGGCACCTTCAAGATAGACATCTTTGCAAAAAGAAAGATGTCTTTGCTAAGTTGAATATGTCTCCCAAAAATAGTAGACATCTCTCTCGAAAGTAGGGATTTTATAGTAGATGTTCTAGGAAAGCTAAAGACAATCTAGAGACATGGGGAAATTTCTAAAAATGCTTGTTCCAATTTGGGAAATAGCCAAAGTAAGATAGATATAGCCAGGGAGAAGATGAGAAGACTTGGAAAATATCTAAAGAACTTCAAGTTGAGTTAAGGAAAGGTTTATAGGGTTTTTACCTTTCGGTTGCTTATAAATATTAATGTAATATCCCATTGTTGAAAGAAGAGAGAGCATAACCTTGACCATGAGTAGAAGAGAAAGCTTGTGAGAGTTGAGGGAGGAGAGCTTGTGCAAAGAAGTTGAGATAGAGGCAAGGAAGAGCACTTGAGAGAGATTAGGAAAATCTCTTATAATTTTCTTGTCTTGAGCTTGGGCTCCATTTTGAGCAATTGAGGATTGAGAGGGGATAAGTGTGACCTCTAAGATCCTTAGAAGAGTTGTGAGTTAAGCATGGCTTCTCATCTTTACTATATTTTTACATATATTTTGATAATTATATTAATATAAAGAAGATTTTCTCCATTTTACTATGTTGTTTTTATTTTCTAAGCTAGATCTGCTTGGAAGTTGTGGATTGGGTCTTATTGGGGTATATCAAGGTGTAGCCCCTACAACAACATCTCATCTCTTTATGAAGAAATCCTCCTTACTAAATTTTATGTACAAATGCTCATAAAAATCATAGAGGTTGATGAGTTTGGTAAGGGAATTAGCTCAAAAGATTGCTAAGGAGAGGAAGATAAGTTTGAGGCTAAACAAGAGCCAAACACCTTTATTGGAAGTCTTTTTGAATCTTTGGTTTCCTAAACAACTACACCCAACTATATGTCTCTTACCCCATCAATGAGACAATTCCCTTGGTCCAACTCTCCTCCTATTCATCCTACCACGTTTAAGTCCACACCCATTATTTCCACATATCGAACATAACCCATGTCTTAGTCCATCTCCTTGTTCTCATTGATACCCTTTGCCACACAGCCTTACACCATTCACCCAACATCTATGATATCTACCTTGTCATCTTCCTTTGTCATATTAGTGGAACCCTCTTTGGGGCCCCAAGTAATAGAAGCCTCTCATACTTCTTTTGTTCCCTTTACACCTTAAGTTCCAACATAAACATCCTTTTCCTTGTTTAGCCCACCTATGACCACCATAACTTAGCCTCTCCTTTCGATACTACAGCTTATCATGAGGCTACAAGTCTGTCAAATCCCTCCTCATCCATCGACACATGCATCAAACCCCACAAGAATGCCTCAAGACTTGAATCAAGCCTTCAAAATGATCCAAGACCTTAATGAAGAGCTACAAAAACTCAAGACCAATACAAGTCAGATTGTCAAGGTTCTATATTTCTACCAAAATGATTCTATAAGCTCTACAGTGCCTCAAATAACCTTTCTCGCAAGTTTTCCTATTTTAAATTTCACCAAATACAATGGTGAAGGAAATCCCAATGCACATCTAGTAACCTTTTTATCTAAGTTCCTCTTTTTACAAGCTTGGCCTCACTCAATATTATAGATTTTCCCCATGTCCCTCAAGGGAAAGGCCTTAGATTAGTATTGAATCTTTCCTAGGGATTCCATCTCTTTCATTGAAAACTTAATAAACCAATTTTTTAACCACTTAAGATACAACTTGAAGTTGAACACCACATTGGATCAACTAATGACAGTGAAGCAGGGGCTACTATAACTAGTTAAAAGGTTCATTCAAAGGTGGAACTCAACACTTAATGAGATTCCAAATCCTATTGCTGAAACTCACCTCTTGGAAATCTTTAAGAGAGTAGTAAATGACTTCATCAAGTTAAAGTTTTACTAACTAGAGACTTGGTCACTAACCCAAGCCTTTCCATAAACTAAGAACATTGAAGAAGCAACTAAGGCAAGCAATGATCTAGCCTATGTGGCCTATAAAAACCAACATGTAAGAAGGGATAGGGATAAGCCCAAGCAAGAACATATAACCATGGATGCAATAAAAAAAGAGTCAAAATAAGGGGAAAGGCAAGGATCACCACCATACAACACATCCCAAGACTCATTGACCAAACTTTAGGCAGAAGGATAGGTCTAAGTACATAAGGTTGCCTATGATGCTCTCTAAGCTTCTAGAATAGTTATTTAAATATGGCTATATACAACATAAGCAACTATTTTAAGAATCTTGTAAGAGGCATGATCATCTTTGCAACATAGCTAGAGACCCAACAATAGCTACTAAAGACAATCCTAAGCTACCAAAGTACCTTAGACTAGATAGGTATTTTCATTATCATGAAATGGCTAGCCATGACACTAATTTTTACCTAGCATTAAAAGATGATCTCCAAAAGATGATAGACTATAAATAGTTTGTATTGAATGAGCCCAACTCTCCAAGCACCAAAAACATCTCCTATACAATAGCTTCATTCATGAAAACCAAACTATCTAATCCTCCTAGGAAATCATTTGTCATTAGAGTACCATCGCAACCCCAAAATAAAAAGCCTATAGAGCCTTTCATAATATGGGTACCACCTCTTATGGCCCCTAAGAATCCTTTCATCATATGGGTCCTACCTTTAGTGGCATCAACATCAAAACCAAGACCAAAAGTTGCTAACCCTTCAAAGCCTAGGAAACCATTTGTTATTTGGGTCCCTTCACCTTCAACAAGTAAGCTAATAACAACCTATGACCAAAGCCCACCTATAGTGGTCCACAACTCAAAGTTTAGCAAGAAGTCATCATTACAACAATGACAAAATCAGCTTGTTGCCAAACCAACAACAAAGCCTACTAAAGGTGGCTAATAACAAAAGTCTTCAAACCAAGCTACATCAAGACCAACTACACCCATGGACAAGGGGCCCTAGTACATGGACCAAAACCAAAGTCACAAACCCAAGAAAGGATGGAAGAGATTAATATCACTAAGGCTAAAAGATTACATGTTGAGGAGAAGAGTTACCTTGCAATAATGAACCAAGGTAAATGATCCCTATAACAAAAGAATACATCACCAAACTTGTATGACCTTGTCATGACATCTCTTGCTCATAGGAACATAGTAGCTCAAGTGTCGACCTCTATCCCTATAAGTAGAGACATGCCTGCCAATCAAGAATTGATTCGCTATATCATTGAGCAAACTTCACTTAGAGAAAAGGGGCATCAATCCATGCACAACTTCCATGATAGTGAAGTAAAGATTAACTCTTGAAACAACGAAGTGATATTTGCTCCTCTCCTTATCACCATATGTGTTGGAAAATATAAGGTCCATCGTGTTCATGTACATGATGGGGTAGTAACTAATGTGGTATCATATTCCCTTGTTGATAAGTTAGGTTTAACCAAGAACATCCAAGAGACCACTACCTTAGCACTCAAGTCATTTAATGGCTTGTGGGTAGTAGTGTGACATTCCATCTCCTTGGATTTCATGGCCAATGAACAACTTCCCACATTTGCTAACTTCCTAGTAGTTTAAGAGACACCTAGTTTCAACTTGATCTTAGGAAGATCATGGTTAGCAAAGCTTTGCACAGTCTCAACCCCTATACATTGAGAGATTCACTTTCCCTACAAGGGAGGGAAAATTGTAATCCTCAGAGACAATATGTCGGTACCATTGGTTAACTATTTCAACATCGACCAAAGTATAGAGGTGGAGTTTCAAGGCCAAACTCCCAACACTCAGACCAGGGCCAACCATAATGAGAACAACAACAATGCAAATAATGCCAACTCTATGACATGGGACAATCAACAAAAATCCCTACATCCCTACCATGCTAAACAAGAGAAATGGTGACCATGAAATCATGGCAAAAGGATTCCTTGATCTCTCAAATATCAAGCAACAAGTTCATGGTAAATTTCTCATTCATTCTTTTACCAACCATTTGTTCACCTTTACAATGTTATATCATGTTTCAATATTGGCTCTAGCCTTATGTGCTCTTTTGAGAGCATTCCATACTTACTAGGAAAGTATGGACCATAGCACACTAAGGCCTAAAACTAGCAACCTAATGGCCTTCCAAGGCCTAAAACTGGTAAACACGATGACCTTCCTTTCTTTGTCTTATGCATGCATTGCCTTGTTCATAGTTATTTTACTTTTTGTAATTTTTTTCCTTCCACTTTATGTTATCAAATATTAAAAAGAGAATTTTTTCTATGTGAACTAGCCATAAAATCAACTATGTTCACTTATTATACCTCAATTAAAAAATAATAATGTCTTGCCTATGAAGTCTTATTATTAACATGTTTTGGATTGATCAGTTCAATTTTAGTTAGCTTCATCTTTGGGCATTTTTCAACAAGTGGTCTTTTCCTTGACCTTATGAACTAAAGTTGAAAGGTCTATCATAAATTTTCATGCATAAACATATTTCCTGGTCATGATTTTTAGCATTAATATAACATTCAAAGGGATGACCCATATTTTGAATAAATGTTAGCTGCTGTGAAGCATAAAAACATGTTTAACATCTTTCTCTACATTTTACTATAACACCTATAGACCACCATCCATTCATGTTTCATTAATTTATTTACAGTTAAATTTCTCTTTTATTGCTATCTCAAAAGACAAATGAAGAAGGGTAGATGTTCCCAATGTGTAGCATCACAAAACTGAAGTGAAATTTAGGAATTACATGCAATATCTGGTAACTTTCAATCACAATAAATTACAATACCTTCCTATTGCTTTTACATGGATATAATACAAGAAAAAACTTAAGTTCCAGTTTCATTCATAGTTACATACAAGATAAGTAAATGTGACACAAATGGCATTACTTATCCTAACATGTCATATAGAAGACAGATTACAAAGAAACCTAATAAAACTGTTGGCCTAAAGCTATGGTGTTACAAAGAAAAGTTGAACTAAATAATGAAGAGAATAAGTTAAAATAATAAAAAATAAAAACCACGCAAAAAACCATCTTAAAAGAATGACACCATGCACCTATTGTGATCGCTGGTGACTTTAATGCTATTCCTAAGAGTCCAATATATGAATTCCTTTCAAAAGGAAAGTTGGATCTATCTGGGATTACAAAATATTAGGGTAGAAAATTCACCAACTCAATTTCCATGAAGATGCTGTTAGAAGAAATTCCTCAACTGTTTCCCAACTTTCTAAAAACATCCTTCAGAGCTGACCCGGTACACAGTAATGACAATGCCGATAGTATAGATAAATTGCAAACACACCCAGTTGATGAGATACACAAGATGGGAGAAAATGGTTGTTCAAAACCCAAGCATCAGCAGTTTCACTAATATCAATTATAATTGATGAATACCTGGTGATAATGCAATGCAATGCAGCAACAAGAAAAAAAATCCATAAAGCAAAAACTTGGTGGCTTCCGAAATCCAGATCTCAGAGAGTCCAGTCTTTCAACATAAACAAATGTACATTCTACATACGTATGTGTTTCATCACCGTTGCTAAATACATGATCTATTTCGCACCACGCTGTTGTGGCCAACACACTCATATACACAGCTCTGCTCCGCCTTCCAAATATTGATTACACCGGAGAAACCTAATGATTACGCTACCCAGCGTAGTCACAGGGTTTCCAATTGGGGTTGGGTATGGAAAACAACAATAAATCTTCAAACTACCATTTCACAGCCTTCACATCTTCCCAGGACTCTCCGTAACTTTAAAATGCCAAATGGGACCAAATCCATTCAAAACATGAGGATGATGACTGCGCTGAAGATCTACAGGACTATGCTGGGCCAACGTTGTCATCAGTGAGTCCAACGTTGTCCACGTGTCAACACGAATCACCGGGACACCATTTCCAATTTCGGCACCTTACCAAAGCATATTAGAACCCACCAAACCTTCCAAATCAAGCTGAAATTCACCAGTTTTCATTGCAAATTCCTTGACTACGCTGAAAAGATCTTGTGACTACGCAGGCCCAGCATATTCACAGCGTTTCAAGAGTGGGGCTGACTATAAAAACCACCATAAACCTTCAAAAATTCATCCCACAATGTCTAAACCTTGCCCAGAATTTCCTCAACCCAATCCTTTTTTGTAGTTCTGGCCCTAGTTCGATGCAGATTGCAGAGATGACCTCCGAAAAAAACTGAGAAACCAGCATTAGCTTCCCAGTTCATATGGCCATGCTCAGCACAGCTTAGAGAATGGAAAGCTGGAGTCTGTGCTTGTGTGTAGGTAAAGCATTCTTCCTGTGCCGCTGCTTCTAACCTTGCAGATTCAGCACCAGCTTCTCCTTCATGTGATATGCATCTGATTTTGTCGAAGTCCCTCGAGAGTCAAGACCCATCTGGAAAGTTTCTTGAAAGACGCCATGCTTTTCTAATCCAAAATCCCAATGAGAAAATCAAATCAGTCTTTAGCAAATGCAAATCAATTGCGAAAACCCAGATGCATACACCCCATTACAAAGCTCAAAAACAATTCAGAGGAGACGTTCATTATTCAATCCATTAAAGTTATAGAAGCACGAGTAGCAAAAATTGAAACAATAACTAAACAACACAAATGTTCAGCATACTTGGATACGCATTTAAAATGAAGTGGTTGGCATAGATCTCCCAAACAACCGTCATATTGACAACTGACTCGAGCTATTAAAATAGCGCTGATACTTTTGGAACAACTATTTGCAAGAGAGCAACAACAATTCATACTTCAAACTCACTTACGATGAAAGATCTCCCAAACTTGAGCTATTAAAATAGCTATTCACACAATTGGATAGAAGAATATCATATATTATCTCATATTTTGGAACAACTATTTGCAAGAGAGCAACAACAATTCATATTTCAAACTCACTCACAATGAAAGAAACATGCAGAAACAAGTGTTATTTACTTATGATATTTAAAAATATACTGTAGGAATAAAATCCTCCTTGCCTTTTGGAGTCAACTTTCCAAATTATTTGAACCTGAGCATACTGCTGGCAGCAGCTACATGCCTTTGCAATCAGCTGATGCCTGACAGTTATTGGTTGACCACCACTACATTATTCCAAAGTTTATATATAACGAATGGCTTTTCCATCCAACGTATATTGCACTCACAATTTTGCAACCGTTTAACTAAATAAAGGGTTAAGAATTTCTTCAATGATTTAAGAAGCTTAACCTTATTCAAACTTCTGCATTCATTCAGGGCAAATACATAACCGTCTACTATAACATTTCTCATGTGAACAGCCCTCCACACCATCATAGCCGCCCCATCCTCTTACGTTGCCTCGTGGACACACAGTGCCCGTTGTCCTGCCTCACCCCTATGCCACGCCTCACCTTACCTTCCCTGCCATCACTGCCACCATGTGCCATGACTCCACACCTAACAGATCTGCATCACATCTGCTTAGATCTACCAATCCATGAATGGACAATGTAAGTATGCTCAAAGTTAATAATAGGTTCGTGATCATTATCTTCCACTTCGAGTTAGTGAAGTGAAAGTGTATGATTTAACTCTAAGTGAGGCATATGCAATCTTGATGTTGTTGGCTCAATTACTCCTAAGTGCAACCATAATGAAAATAAGAATAATGTCTAAATCTAAGTGATAACAGAAATGTAAATCTACTCTATCCTATGGCCATGAGTAGTTGTTCCTAGCTTGCTGTACACATCTTGGGGTTATGTAACCCTCACTCGGTTACCAAGTGTTATTCTACTAGGCAAATCAAGCAATAAAACTATTGGGATTACCAAACAATGATACTTATACACTCAACCTAGTCGTACTCATTTTGCCTTACTAATGAGCATGGAAAAGTAAAGTGCTTGAAAAAGGAAAAAGACTAAGCTAAAGTAAGCATATTAAGGAAATGAAAATTAAACTAAGTAAAACAAAGAAACTAAGTGGAGGCTGCAATAGTGGAAAACAATCTCGATCTTTATTGTTGTTCATGAACTATGCCTAAGTATAATTCACTTAAATAAAGATTTTGTTTAATTGTTCAACACCACACTATGGGCATTCACTCTATCACTAAGTGTAAACTATAAAAACAAACTGCAAGAGTTTCCCTAAGGTTGAAATGAGAGTTTTTTGTTGGTGTGACCAAGTGTTGATATTTATAGGAGTGACCAAGTTCCACTACATTGCATCAACGATGATGTATATAGAGCTACGATATCATGGCTTATCAAAAATAGGTTTTATCACTAAGGTAATCACTGTTTGATTGATTTCACAAATGGAAATGCAATGATCTTGGTTCTCGCTTCCTTTTAGTCATTAAGGCACACTGGCTTTGCATTACTACCATATTTTACCTCCCAAATTTGATAACTGTTGATGCTTTAGAAGTTAAAAGCTACCTTGATGTCATCTTTGTTCACTAGAGGCAAGTTCGATAGGCATTGGCTTATTAGAAAATAACCAAACTATTACTCCAACTTTTGAAATTCCATGTAGAAAAGAGACATGTGAGGAGTGTGATTATAATATGCTCAACTCAATTCAATTCTTTCCTCCATGTAGGAATCATAGGGGGTTAAATGTTGCTGGTTCCACGAGGTAAACATTGTTGGTTCATGTGTAAGATTATTTCTTGATCCTGCATGACCCTGATACCTTTCTTTTGTATAGATTTTTGGGGCTTTGGCACAACATCATAGGGATATATAAGTTGTTGGGGCTTTCACATCACTAATTCTATGAAGTGGAGGCTTAGGACTAGTTATGTATAATGTAGGATCAATCTTTGCTCTTGGGTTGTGTTGTTGTATCCATCTCATTGTGTTGTTGTATCTTATGTCTATGTCCTAGGTCTTATACATAAGTGATGTCTAAAGTGTACTCACTACACTTTTAACCATTATCTAATGGGTGTCATGTCTTCTTACTGTGTTGCATGTGCTATGAGTGCTAAAGCGTAGTCCATCTTGAGTTTGCCCTCTATGCCTTGGTGTTTTCAAGACTTAAGAATAATGTTGTATAATGCTTAGAAGTATGACGTTATAAGTGTGATAAAAAAAATAATAACTATAGCCACATCTATCAAGCAATCAAGCTCTTCATTGATGGAACATGCATACCTTCTCTCGCATGTGGTAAAGTCCCATTTAAAGTTTGGTCAAATTTATTAACAATTTTAAAAATATTATTATTTATCTTTTTATGGTCCAAAACATTTAGCTTTTGCTAAGCACATAACAAGTCATCCATTTGCTTTTTTGCTTTTGCATTCTTTGTATCTACTTTGGTTGCTATAATGGGAGAGAGAATGGAATTCTTCACAAAGCTCAAGAGTAGTGTGAAGCAAAAGGTTATTTTCAACAGCTTAAGTTAATAAAGAAAAATAAGTAGTTAGGACAAAAGCAAAGGTGCTTGGGGCAAGACCAAAATAATTTTATGAACCAAACTTAGTTCAATGAGTCACTTACATTTCTCATTTTTATTTGGTACCTTAGCAAGTAGACAATAGCTCTAGTAGTAAGACCCCAAACACAAGCATAAACTACATCATGTTAATCACTTGCTTACGCTCAAGTAATTAATCTATTGTATCAACTACCTTTCATGAAACAGTTATAGTGATTATTTAGACTATATTGTGTTACATTAGTCTCATATTCATCTGTATACCATTGTGTGCTACCATAGCCATGGTGGAAAAGTGAGGTTTTTAAAAGATATAATGTGATGGATGCCATTTACATAGGTAAGCAATAATGTGGTGTTGGGGGTGGGGGGAGGAGGGGAAGGGATGTCAAACCCTAAAAGAAGTTTTATTATTCAAAATAGAGTAACAAATACACATGTAGCATTTGACAAACCAGATAGAAAGTGTAAAAAATACGTAAGTAGCATATAATAGGACAAATAGAAATAACATGAAAGAAAAGATGTAACGGATTTTGGAATACCTACTTAGGATTTCATCCTTACAATCATGCCAATAACAAAAGAAATAAGCATTCCTTTGGAGATTTATTTCTTGCCAAAAATTGACTATAATTAGTAGTACAAGTAGAATAAAGAAATAATCAAATGGAGTAGAATTTAAAGAGAGAGAGAGAGAGAGAGAGAGAGAGAGAGAGAGAGAGAGAGAGAGAGCTTCCCTATAAGGGAGGATTGTAATAAGGTTACGTTAGAGCCTAATAAATCTGAACCAAAGCTCCAAAAGATGAATCAACTAATTAATCTTTAATTGAACCTTTGGACCTTGGGATATAATTTGGAAATAGACAAGGTGGAAGATTTACCATTTCTTTGTAATATTATATTTTGTTTTTTAAAAACTAATATTGCATTTGCACTGCTAAATATGAAGAAGAAAAAAAAAACAATAGCATTCCACAGAAATCTGAAATTCATGGAAGTAATAGGCAAAAAAAAAAAAATTAAAAAAAAAAAAGACATCATCTTCAAATAGGTGGCAATTTGGAATAACTTTGCATGCTAAGATCCAAGTGTGGTGAGAAAAAGGACATTGTCAAAAGACATGGACCCCAAATTGCTCAAGACATTTGTCAATGGGTAAACCTTGGTAAAAAAGACATTAAACAAATTATTGAATTTTAGGTAGAGTAGAAAGTTTTCAAAGGTAGATATCCAAAATAATTATGTTTTTTTTTTTTTACTAAAACCTATTCTAGTAGTTATAACATGTGAAACCCTTCAAAATGTTGTAGATACCTTACGTAGTTTATAGATAGTCGAAATAATTATGTTTTTTTAACCGAAACCTATTCTAGCTATAACATGTGAAACGATTCAGAATGTTGTAGATACCTTACGTAGTTTATGTAAAATCAAAAGCCGACGTCTCTATGGGGAACCTTTTGATTCTTTATTGTGTGCAGGCAACGATGGCATCATGGGAAGCTGTCACCCTGGTTGCGTGCAGTCTCTACTAAATCGGCCCCATGCTTGGAGGCTTGGATCACAGCCGACCGTTTGCAATCCTGGTATTAATTATAATTTATATGCAACCAAGGATAGAATTTAGAGCACGCCTGGGTAAAATGAACTCAAAATAAAAGTTGCATTTTTAATAACATGTTGTCTCTAAAATAGATTCAAACTAAACATTGTCTTTTTAACAAAACGCATTTTAAACTATGGATATCTGTAACAGATACGAACGGGCAATGATGTCAATTTCTATCTCTGCAAGGGATAGTAACCCGATTCACCTCGATTCATAAATAATATGGAGGTGTGACACATGGTAAATTGATCCACGTGGGTTCATAAATATACCGATTCCCATTATGATATCTTAACTACGCCCGATAACAAGGGTAGTTCCAGGTACATATATTTAAATAATAAGAAAAAGGTTGTAGTATGTGAAAAAATAAACTTAGATACATACGTGTATATATATATCTTTTAACCAACCTGATTACTTGATGAGGTAACAAGATAATTTAAAAAGGAATCATTCATCCCTCCTCTATTTTTTTACGACTTACCCAATTTAGTTTTTCCCTCTTGATCAAGTTTGTTCTATCTTTGTTTGTTCATAATGTTTTTGAGAAATAAATCTTTGGCATATATAATGCTCAAAAAATGCTATGAATAAACAAAGACAGAACAAACTTGACAGAGAGAATAAAACAAAATTGGGTAAGTGGTAGAGAAATAGAGAAGAGATGAGTGATTCCATTTTTAGTTATCTTGTTACCTCAATAGTTAAGCTTGGTTAAAATTATCTTAGCCAATTGATATATATATATATATAAGTTAGTGGAGTGGTTTCATGGGCAATGAGTAGAATTTAATTATTTTTTTAAAGTTTATATGTTATCAATTATCATTTTAAAACATAGTTATAAATGTTTAAGTTAAAATATTAATAGAACTATTTAAATAAAATCACTATTTGCATTCCAAAGGTGTTTCGGCCTTCTCAAGCCCAAATATGGACGTGGGTAACCTTTTCCCACTTGGGAAGTAAGGCAATAACAACGTTTGAAGCATTTTTTGGCTCCAAGAAACTAAAATATACAAAAGTTTTTTGTAGGCACCTATTCCAATGCTGAAACTAAAATGAATGGTTACAACATTAATGTTAAATGCTGCACCTCCTGTGGGTGCCATGACAAGTAAAGAATTATGTTTTTCATGGCTGTATTACATGCCTATGAGAAATGACTTTTCCATACAAGTTGTTCCTGAATAATTATTCATAAAAGGGAAACAATTTCATCTGTTAACTACCGTGAAAACATCATATGCCTTATAATTTTATTGTAGCATTTTTTTTTGGTTTGCACATAGCTTTTATACATTCAGGTCTCACCAAACCGGAGCAGCAACAGCCGCCTATATACATTCAGCGATGAAAAATGTGTGTACCTCGTCCATGCGGCGGCCGTAGCAATCAATCAAAACATTTTTTCGCATGATGATGATGATATTGCACAACTTATCGTCCAAGCCGACCAGTACTGCGACGCAGCCAAAGCGCGGGCCCATTCCCAGCCACGCCATGAATGAACGACGCTGTAATTATATTTTGTCTTTCATTTTAATTTTTGCATTCGTGGGCACTCGCAACTTGATTCCAAAAACTTGCTCCTTGGTTTTGCGTTAATAAGGTTATGTTGCCTCCATGTGCAAGTAGAACGGGGCAAAGTTGATTATGAACTGGCTGGAGAGAAAATGACGGTATTGTGTTAATGTGTTTTAACTATTGGTAATTTTTCCAAGGGCAAACGTGCTTTGTAAATGTTGAAAACCAAGGCATAAGGATTTCCGTGTAAATTAGCCTCGAGAAGAGTACTGTTTTGTAGTGAAATAAAACAAATGACAGGGTAAGGTTGCAATTTCTCAAATACAATTAATTGATTTCGATCTTTTAATTTTTAAATGACACCCATGTAATCAGGTATACGTTTCAAATCACAAGAGCCAAGTTTGAATAATGACAAAAATTGTACGGTGGCAGAGCGAAAAATAATAAAATTGAAACTTTACTCATCTCCTTCAATGGTATCTTAGTCTCGTAGTGGCGGTGGAGGTATTGCAAGTTGGCTTGGCTTGTTTTTGAACGACATTGGTTTCCAGCGCCAATTTGAAACGCTTTTGGATCCTGCCACTGCTGCTGACGCAAAAAAACATATGAGATCCACCCACGTTCCATGGTTACGAATTGCTTCCAGCATAAAACTACATTTGCACCTTTAATTTCAATAAAACATTAAAACTTCTTTTCGGGGTCCGACACCCCAAACAAATTCAGAAAAAACGGCTGTGCGTGCGGATATTTCATAATTTAAAAGTTAAAAACTTAAAACTTTGTGGATAAGAAACTGACCGAAAGAAAATAAATATATGAAAATTAAACTTTCAAGAAAAAATAAAAGGATCAACGGTTGTAGGATGTTTTCCAGGTTTTCGTCTTTCCAGTTAATTCTTTGTGAGTGGATAAAGGGAAAAAGACAGATTTCATAAGCACTTGAAATAGAATGAACACTCTTCCTGATGCCTGGATCTGTTGCAATACCTCAGCTGGTCTTCCTCACGGCTGACTCTATTGCAATACCTCACCTGGCCCGCCATCCACCTCAACGTTTCAGCAGCAATCGTGGAGATAAACGATCCATGCAATTCCCATCAACAATACAATACCGAATCTTTATATATACGCCGACTATTGTAGCTTTTTCACGGGTACTTGAATTTGCAAGAACCACTGTTAAGTTGAGCAATGGCGGAAGATAGAGCAATGAGAGATGCAGCTTTTGTCCTCAAAAGAATCAACGGTTTCCGCTGCGGAGTATATTCTCATAAAAAAACCAAAGCGTCGTTGCGGAGTATATTCTCATAAAAAAACCAAAGCGTTTGAAGTAAAAGTGAGGTATGTCGGATTCCAATTCCAAGTGCAAATTCTGATATTACGCTGTTTCATGTTGTTGTGTGAGATAACAGGAGTTCATCCTCGAAGAGAGATATTATCTGGTTTGGTAATTATTTGTAACTCGAATTTACCTTTGGAGCTTTCGGTCCTTTTATTCCCGTGAAAATAAATTTGTGGCAGGATACCACGGGTGTGAAGAAGCTGGACGGGTGAAAAGCCAGATCCTTCCACTTTGAGGCTCAACTATCGCTTAGCTGATTATGATCTTAGTTATATCGCTAAGGTAATCACCCCTGGCTTGATTGTATAAATGGAAATGCAATGATATCAGTCCTCCCTTCTTTCTTTCTTTCATTTTTTGGGTTAAATCATTACGGCACACTCGCTTTGCATTTCTACTGTACGCTGCGTCAAGGGTGATAACCATCACTGCTTTAGAAGTTAAAAGCTATTTTGATGCCATCTTTGTTCACCGGGAGCAAGTTCCATAGGCATCGGCTTCTCTGGAGTCTGGAAAATATTAATCTACCCTTTGAAATTCCATGCAGAAAAGAGAGACGCTAGGAGTGGAATTTTAAAGCCCTTAATTCAATTCTTCCTTCTACATACACCGAGAAAAAACGCTGTTGCTTCATATGTAAACTGTAAGAAGACTGTTTCTGACTTTGACAGGGTTTTGTTTTCCAGCTTAAGGCTATGCCAAAACATAAAATGATTTGGGCACTAAGAAGCGAGGCCGAAGAAAATTACAGAGGCTGTGCACAGGTGAGATAAAGATTCCATGGTCTTGCACATATAATTATAAGTATATCCAAAATTGCTTTATCTATTATGTGCCTTGTGGTTCCAGGGTTTAGTTGCCTATGCCAGGGATGATCTTCAGCATGCCATAAGACGGTGGCAGTCAGAGATGCACGAGTAACAAAGATTTTCATAACATTCTGCATCTCTTTTATTCTGTTTTGTGACTTTGTCCGGCCTCCCTTTGTTGCAGAAAGCCGCCGCCTGCCTGTCTCAATGGTTGTCTCAAAGGTTGTCTCAAAGCGTTTTTTGTTTCTGATCATATTATGATTCATAATATTATTCTATGATTGTAACGTTGATATTATGATGATCATTTAATTTGTATTCTATGATTGTAAAGTACATCATAATTCGGGGTTGTTCGTTTTCTGTTTTTCCCCTGGGAAAGACAATTCAAGACGTAAAGTACTACTCTATAATTGCGTTGCTGTTCTTTTCTTCTTAACTGGGTTGCTGTTCTTTTTTTTATTTTTGTCTTTCTCTGGGCATGTCAATTCCAGACGTAAAAGTACTATATTTCTGCCACACCTAAACCCCTCACATTACTGTAAATGTGGTCCACTAAACACATACCACAAGTTAAAGTATATATGATCCACTAGCGGGGGGGCCAAGTAATCAACCTATGCACGGATTTGAACGTAAAGATTCTGGATGCATAGGCTCGCTTTCAATCGGGTTTGTTTGTCCGTTGGTCTGTTCCTCTCGGGTTTGTTTGTCCGTTGGTCTGTTCCTCCCGGCATGCATGTACGTACGTTGAAATAAGTGAACTGATAATAAGGTTTATTATAAAAATTGTGTCAATCCAGGTCAGCAAAATTTGTGACCCAGCAAGTACTTTTGTGACCCAGCAAGTACTTGTTAAATCAATGATATATAGACAACTTAGAAAACTATCCCATTTTAATAAGCCACATGTCAAAACTTAAAAACCAGAAATAATGACGCCAATCTCTACACTGCTTCGGAGACAAACTTCTATTTCTCTTGTTTTCCTTTAACAATTGCAAACTCCTCACATTTGCTAGGATTCTAGTTACTGTAATTTAAATATTTCTTCTTCCCTTACGATTAAATATTTCTTCTTCCCTTACGATTTTAAAAGTGTAGTTTTATATTTCCAGAGAATTTCTTCTGATCAACTAACTACCAACCCGGTAGGTATGGCTTTGTAATTTGCATGTCTTTTCTTTAGTTGCAAGAAATTTAATTTTCCGTGGAGAAGGCTCTCCTTTATGTAATTTTTAGTTCCCATTTTTTTCAGAGGACCAACATAAAAAAGTGCCCTTGCGGCAACATGAGCAGCCGCGCCTACATCAATCTCCTGTGTCACTTTATGGAATCGCGTAAAATTCAAGCGATGAAGAAGCTCAGTGGAAACCTGTAATTTTTACAGTCTTGAACTTTTGTTTGTAAAGGTAGGAAGTGGAAACCCTGTAATTCTTAGAGACTTGAACTTTTGTTTGTAAAGGTAGGAATTACGAAAAGGCAGAGAAACCACGGTTGTTTTCAGATTCCATTCCGATTTCGATGATAGCGAAATTTACTGTTATTAAAACGCAACCCTGCCTCGTTTGAACATTGTCCCACGTGTTGTTGACTACGTGTGCATGGTTTGAGCCACGTGAATCAGGCAAGCAGAAAGATTGCCATCGCATGGCATCCATGATGCTGATACATACCATTTTTTTATCCATCCCTTTTTTCTGAAAATAATATTCAAAGACGCACTTACCTTCGTTTACAATATCCGTTGAAAAACAAAACGCAACAATATTTCTTTTAGTGGATAGTTCAATTGCTTTTACTCTTGGGCCTGCTTTGTGGGGAAGATTGCAATGAAATTAAAATTTTGTTCAACAATAAAAAAATTAGGAAAATAAAACCCTATTAATTTGAGGGTTTAGTTGCAAAAGATGTTATATTCTACATTTACAAAGGATTGAAATTGGTTATAAATGGATTCTATAAAAAAAAAAAAAAATTAGTGTATGATGTTTTGGCTCTACTTAAGAGATGAACACAACATAAGTAATTACATTAGACACTAAAAAATATAAATGTCATATGTATACCATCTTTTGTAATTTAGTGGTGGGACCATAATAGAGGCTAGGCAAACTTGTTTACTCTTTTTTATACAACTTAACCGTGAATAACTAGCATTTACTTTTAATGGAATCTATTATTTTTACTTATAAAAAAAAAAAAACAAACATTCTAAATGCTTGGGTCACACATTGAATTTTACAAAATTGTTATTGGTTAATTTCTTTGCAAATATGAAATGTCTAACCACCCTACTCCACAAAGCTCGGAGAAACTCTTCATGGGAGCCCCTAATAGCCTCACCTTCAACATGTATAGAGCTCACCTTTCAAATTTTGGACATGGTTGTGACTTTGAATACAAGGATTCTCTTAGTTGTATCAAAATGAAAATAGTTCAATTCATAAGGGCATAATCTCTATAAAAAGTTCTTAAAAATAAACAAGAATGTGTGAAGATTTCTATTGACATATGTGTTGTAAGAAATACAAGAGTAGGAAAAAGACATAGACCTTTTGGTGGCATTGTAGTGCTAGTGAGGAATTCTCTTAAAAATTGTGTGCTTTTAGGAAAAAATTGATAATTATAAACAATATGTTTGGCTAAAAATCTTATGTCAACATACTTGTACTTTCCTTTCCATATGCTATTTTGCTCCTAGAGATGCTACATTGTATGATTCTATAGAGTTGTCTTATGATCATCCTTTTCATTTCTTAGGCAGAGATAATGTAAAATTTGTAGTAGAAGGCTCAATTTTTATTTCTGGAGTTTTTAATACAGGGATAAGGTCATAGCAAACAAAAATTATTCAATAGCAATATAAGGTTGATAATTTAGACATTGTTAAAGATCACAACTAGACTCGACATTCTATAGATGACATTATTAATAAGATGGATCAACAATTACTACCATGGAAAAAAATTTAATCTTCTAATTTGCAATACTTTTGCAGCAACTAAGCAAGTTGTACATTCACAACAAGGTTCTTAAAAGACTTATTTGATGAGGATTGCATACAGGCTAGGAAAAATATTAAGAATACAAATAAGAGTCACAACAAACCAAATTTAGTTAAGACATATAAATTTCTGATGAGAACCAAGTGAATGAAATTTATTAGGGAACAACAGGAATATTTTGCTTACACAATTAAAAAGGAATCTAGACAATTTTAGGAATGTTTTAATCATAACATTTCTTCATCATTTAATTTTTCTTTTCAATATTGATGAGCAGCGAATATCCCCTATGCCTAACCATATGAATCACAAGTGTTCACGTACAATCTAGTCGAATTTTGTGAATGGAACTAGTGTGATATCTAGATTATTAAGCATTGATCATAGGTCAATATCTTTCCACTTGGACTAGTTGGTAGCTTTATCATGTATGGTTTAGTCCAAAGTGAGGCATATGATTATTATATTATGTGGCCCATAAACTAACTAAATAATAACATATTAATTAATTAATTAGTCTAATTAATAATAAATGAAATTCTAAACAATCATAAGGGTGATGAGTGTCTATTCTTGAACTCATGTACCCACTATTGGGATTACCATATGTTATGCTATTAGGTGAACCAAGCAATAATGTTATTGAGATTACCAACTAAATATGTGTTTATGCTCAAAACTAGTCACACTCATCTTGCCAATTGATTAATGTGCATGGAAATGTAAATATTAACTAACTACATAGAAAACAAATTGCATTGAATCAATCTTGATCTTATTGTTATTCATGTAAAGTGTCCAAGCATAATGCCACTTGAATAAGATGTTGTAAAATTGACTCAAATCCACAAGCACTCACTTACTACTTACTAAGACTACATAATAAAACTACAAGATTTCGGCTACACTATTGATCAAATGGAGCCAAAGACACGACATGTGCTCACATATTTATAAGCAAATATAGGCATTACATCAACAATGATGAGTTAACGCATTTAGATATGTTGATAGGGATAAGTTGATAAGGATGTGTCAACAGGCATGCATCGAAGGGTTTGTGTCAATGCATCTAAGATGCATTGCTGGTTAATGCATGTATATTGTCTCATCGACACATATGTGTCAACATGGTTGTGTCGATGGGGATGCACCAATGAAGTTACTTGACATATCAAATCTCATCATACCCCCACAACTAACTAAAAACTCATCCTTGAGTTATATATAAATGGACAAAGTTTCATTACAAAAATTGAAAGGTGAATAAGACTAGATTTGCTACCATTACAAAATTGGAGTGCTACATTACAAAATTTTATTCGAGTGGATGTATTACAAAATGACAAAAAGACTAGAAAGACATTAAAGTTTACAAAATTACAGAGGTCCTCAAAAATCTATCGAAGATGAATATTCTTATTATAGCTAGTGGTGGAAGACGTTCCAACCATAATTGTTATGTTGATGCTTCTCTTTTATGTAGAAAATTTTTCAAGGACGGGTTGAAATTTCTCCCCATTGTTCCATGGGTCTAGCAATCATGTGATATTTGAGCTTTAATCATTGTATGTGCTACTGTGTGTCCATGGGCATATCCTCCTCTTGGTTTCTTTT
The DNA here is from genome assembly GCA_015680685.1 of Gnetum montanum. Lineage (NCBI taxonomy): Eukaryota > Viridiplantae > Streptophyta > Gnetopsida > Gnetales > Gnetaceae > Gnetum > Gnetum montanum. The sequence continues at coordinate 668,256 of MNCI01007802.1, read as the reverse complement.
CCTTGCCTTACAGGAGACCTTCAACCTTAGACATTTCTTTGAGCATCACCTACAATCATCAAAGGATCAACATTAGATTTTGTAATATTTCCTTAATAATTAACCCTTTTCAAATCCATGGTTAGGTCAAAGTTAGAAAAAAATTTAGCATTAAGTTTCAAGGTGATTTCATAATAATGTTTCCCAAGGCTATGACCTAACCATCAAGTTGTTCATGTTATTTTGATTATTATTTTTATTTTTAGTTACCATAATGTTCAAAAATAGTTTGTTACAAAATTTTCAAAAATTTTATTCTTAGCCCTCACAATAAATGAGCTTAACTCTGGAAGCTCACAAGTTTTCGAACAACTAAAACCAAAGGTTTGGTTCATAAGATGGCCAAGAAATATTGAATTTCAAGGAAGTTTTAATATAAAAGCATTAAACATAATTCAAAATTGATGAGAAGTAGTCACAAACTCATGCATAAATTTAGATAAGCTATCCATGATGTTCTTAAAGATCTTAGGTTGGGTTCAAAGCCATGATCAACAAAATTCATGCAAGTGGATCCTTCCCAAAGTCATACAACTACCTTGGTTAAGAACATGTGCCATACTATACAAAATCATTAGGCTTATAATTTCATGCAACAATGAGGTGAATAATGGGATGAGAAGAAATTGTAGATATTAGGATGTGAGTTACCTGACCATGTATGCAATAGGTTCTTGTGTTAATTGTGATTAAGATGACCATCATACCTATTCATCTAACTTTTATACCAAGTCCATAAAATTAGTAGTGGCCTCGCATTGATGTGCCCATTCTTTCCTATCATCATGAGTCCATAACAACCACAAAGAATGATCATCACTCCAAAATAAGAAGAAAATAGAAGAAGAAAGAAAAGAAGAGCCTTGGTTAGACAAGTACCTTTAGGTATAGGTAACATGTTTTTCTAGCACCATAACTAATGCTTATAGCTCATTATTGTGTCTAAGGTGTGTGCTTTGAATTCCTGTTTATTTTTTTTCTATTTTTTCTCTCTTTCATCTTGTTGTTTTTGTTGTTATTTTTTTCACAAGAACCACATCATGCAAAGACATGCTTCTTGTTTATTGATTGATGATAGGAATGATGATACGTTCCATGAGGAGTTAGAGGCCCCAAGTACGAAGTTAAGAAGAGAACATGCAAATCCCCTTGAGGTTACACTCTTTTCCATTCTCACTTGATCTTTCCCTCTTTCTTCAAGGCACAATGATTAATTGTTAATTTTAGTTTCATGTGATAAGAACCATTTTGTTTTCATGATAAAGACATTTTATTTAGAGAAACTAGAGGGAGGGATGATGTGGTCTCATTGCATTAAACAATTATTTGCCCAATCATCTTGATAGCATAGGACAAATATCCAACACATGGAGTTGACTTCTACATCATGACTAGCAATATCGTAATTAACAAAAATATAATAAACATCCATAAAACATAAAGGAAATAACTAAAGAGAACGGAAAATTATAAATAAAAGAAAAATAACTAGAAACAAAAAACATATTAAGAATTGAAATTTTTTTAAAAAATAAGAAAATGATAAAAAATTGTGAAACAAAAAGTGAATGCACTTATTAGTTCTTGATTCAATATAAGGCATCTCCTACATGACTAAATTCATGGGCGAGTATTCAAAAAATGAGTTGCACATTTCTTTAGTTATACACCATAAGTTTTCCATTTATCATCTTTAATGATTTAAGTTTCTCTTGGTAGCACATTTAACATTAATAATAATTAGGTTTTGATCATTTGGAGAAAGTGTTATCTTGTTACATGGTCTAGATATGTTTTCCTTTTTATTTCTATTTTGGTTCTTGGGTCTTCATTTTTAACAATATCTTTTGGTGTATAGTCAGTGTGCAAGATGTCCTTTCTAAGTTTTCTATTTGGTTCATTTTCTTTGGAGTATAACTAATAAGTGTATTGGTCATTTCCATGCATCTTTTGAATGATTTGGTATTTTGATTCTCAAGCCACTTGGTGTCTTTTGGTTTAGTGGCTATTGTGTAGACTTGGTTTTACACACATAATTTTTCCTTAAGTTTATTATCGATTGGTATAGGGATTATGTTATCACTTTGAACTTCTAGCCTACAATTGCAACCTTTTTCATTATTAGTAGTGCATGGAAATTTTTTGTCTCTCCACAGTGATAGGTTCATCTTTTATTTTTTGTGTTGGAGTGGTGATGGTTATTAGCATTTGTGTAGGATTAGGAGACATTTTTTTTGTCAAGAAGGGGTTTGCACTAGATTGTCCTTTTGCTAGTTCTAATGAGCTAGTAGGTCTACTAGTTTTATTCACACCCATGGAAACCATCCTACAGAAAGGATTTTTTAAAGGCTTTTACTAAGGGCTACTAGCACTATTATCCTTCTGTATGTTCATAGCACAAGTTGCATTTTTCTATTAAGGTTGGGATGTTAATCCTTCCTAAATTATTAGTGGTAACATATATTAGAGAAAAGTATGAGAGTAATTAGGATGTGATGGATGATGAGAGGCATGTGATAGTGATCTTATGGGAGATGTTGCATGTTGATGATATTCAAGAGGGTAGTAGTAGTACGTTGAGGTATGGGTAGTAGAACCATTCGAAAAAATAGGTTATTGGACATAATATCCATAAGGGTTTAATTGAAAATATGGATATTACTAGTTTCATGATGGAATCCCCACAATTTTGGGTTTTGTCATTATCATTGATAGTATTCTTAAGGTTGAGGATGAGTCCTACTTGAATAGTGTTGTTAGTCATAGGATAATTTATAATTACCTTGTGGATAAGGTAATCTTCTATCCATTTTCTTTTCCACAAACTTGGGATTCAAAGTAAAAGCCCCAAACTCTTGTAGATGTAATATAGTTGAGCAATAGCCTTTTGGATGTTTATATTAATAAATGTCACATCCATCATCCTCCTCTGTATTTGAGTTTGTAATCTCTTCTACTACAACTATTTTTCCCTTTGGACAATCAATGTCCTTACCTGTTTTCTTATTCTTTCTCCCCTTCTTGTCTTGATTACTATATCCTACTTGCTTTACCTTCTCCTCTATGATTTTCATGTTGGCTATTACTTTTTCTTCCATTAATTCCCACATCTTATCTACCCTTACCTCAATCTCTATGATAGACTCATCAAGGTTTTGTGTGAAATTAACTCATCAAGAGTTTCCTCTTTTTTCTTGATCATACATATGGACCTTCTTTTTTTTGAAAAGTAGGATTCTAGTTAAATTCCCCTATACTTTCCATTTTGCATAGCTCTCCTTCTTCTTTTTCCACCTATTCAATTAGCCTTTATATTTGATGAACTCTTAGTTTTGATATTCTTCCTTAGGCATAGATCTCAAGGGTCTCCCTTTTTTTGTTACAAAGCCCATCTATGATGTGACAAACTTTCTCTTTTTGAGAAAATCTATGGCCTAGGCATTTATGTAGTAGATAACAGTATCTACCCAAGGCTACATCTAGGGATTCATGGTTTTCTTGCTTCCACCCTTGGATTTTTTTCCTTATGTTGGATACTCATAAATACATTTGGTATTTTTTGTTGAAGAGATCAAGCACTATGAACCATCAGTGGATTAAATCTAGTTCCAATGATCTATACCATCTATTAGCTTCTTCTACTAGTGTGCTAGGAAAGAGCTTAAGACTTGCCACTTACTTTCAATGTTCTGTAAGGTGAAGACATCATGAAAGGCTTGTAAATGATGTTTTGGATTAGAATTATGATTTCTCTTAAATTTAAGAGTGTTTTTCATATCAAGCCATTTGATGCAACTTTCCCTTTGATTCCTATAAGGTATTCAAACTACCTCCCTAATTTGTATCATCTTCCTACTAGCCAATGAGCGTTCATCATCATTAGATATGTCATGGTGATAATCTCTATTTCTATTTGTTTGATAGTAATGGTCTCATATATTCTTACTTTGATGTCTTTTATCTCTATTTCAATCTTTATCGACTCCTTAGTGGAGCTCTATCTCCATACCTATATTCATGTTCATTAGAACTAGACATTGAAGATGAAGAGAAAAATGGTGAAGTGGAAGAACTATCATGGCTCCTATATCTAGTCCTATGGTCCCTTGATTTATCTCTTCTAGGTTTTGAGAAGGTCCTAAGCCTTAAGACCCTCCTTTTTTTCTAGGGCTTACTTCATCCCCTCTAGGATTTTCTACATTAGTTGAAAATAGTCTTTGAATGTAATAAGAATCTAAATGAGCACATGAGATTTTTGTGTTTAGTGATTCACTCCAATTCTCTTCAATATAGACCCCACCATTTTTCTTACAAGTGTTCTCATCATATGATGGATTATTAGCTCTATGTGAAGAAGACATGTTTTTAATTAATAATTTGTATTTTGGTTAAAATATTAATTTTTTCTAAATGATAAATTGTTAATGCTTTAACAATGATCATTTATAATATAATTGATTAGTGGCTAGGTATTCCAACACTCTACCATATAAGTCATGAGTGCATGCACGTGACTAGATCATAATCCATAAATGGACAATGTAAGTATGCTAGTGGTTACTAGTTACTTCGTGATCATTGTTTTCTCACATTGAGTTAATGAAGTGAGAGTAGTATGATTTAACTTGTGGTGAGGTATATGATATTATGATGTTGTGGGCTCAAATTAGTCATAAATGCTTCCACAATGAGAATCAAAATAAAATCTAAATCTAGATGATAATAGAAATATAAATCTATTCTAGCCTATGGCAATAAACATTTGTTCCTAGCTTGTCATACAAATCATGGGCTCATGTAACAATTATTGGGATTACCAAGTGAATACACTACTAATTGAATTAAGTGAAGCCATTATCAAGTTACCAAATGATTACAATTAATGCTAAAAACTAGTTGTACTTATTCCACCTTACTAACAAACATGCGTTAGTAAAGTACATAGAAAATGTAAAGAATTAAACTAAGGTAAACATATTAAAGAAATGAAAATTAAAATAAATAAAATTACTAAGTAAAAGGAAATGAATCTAAGTGCAATGCTAAAATGATGAGAAACAATCGCAATCATTATTTTTGGCCATGAATTGTGCCCAAGTACAATCCAGTCAAACAAAGATTCTGTACAACTATTTAACACCACACTGTTGGTATTCACTTCTAATTCTAACTCTAAGTCATGAAAATTAACTACAAGAATGTTGCTAAGGGTAGAATGAAAGTTTTTTCATTGACATGACTAAGTATTGACATTTATAGGGGTAACTAGGGCCCACTACATTGCATCAACAATGACGTATGTAGAGCTACAATGTTGTAGATGCGATATCATAGCTTATATCAAACAAGTTTTATCATATCCCTACAACTAACTGAAAACTTGTCCTTAAATTAAAATAAAAGGAGAATAGAGTTCCTTACAAAATTTTGAGGTGTACTCAGACTTTGACATGACTACTTATATACATAAGTGCTTAACTCTAAATGTCACATTGTGGTTCAAGTGGTGTTGCATGATGGACACACACATGATAACAAGATAAAATGAAATAAAATGGTAAATCTCAATGTAGCCTCATGTTCCTGGTGGTGGTGGCTCCTCCATCGACTTCTTTTCTTTATCATTGGGCTTTAGAATTTTGTATTTGTTGAGTAGCACTTGATGTTTTTCCTCTTCTGATCTAGGAGCATGTATCATCCAAGTTGTAATGTTTGCTTGTGTTGATACTTCCCATGGGCATAAGAGTTGTGGAAACATATTGTTTTCTTTTACATACTAGGCTATAAACTACCTTCTTTCTTCTTCGAATTTCCTAGCCACATTTTGTAGTTCTTGATAATTGATCGTACTATGGGCCAGGTTTGCTACTACATCTTTCTAGTCTTAGTAGCTACCTTTTACTACTTCAAGTTCAGAGTTTGCAATATGCAATTTTTGTTGTGCATCCTTTATGTTTGCAAACTCTTTTTCATACATGGAATATACTATAGCTACTTACTATTCTAGCTTATTCCTTGGTTTACCTACTATAAGCATGGCTAGATTAGCATATTGAAGGTTTGCTAATCCTATGTATTATATGATATCTTCAAAATGTAAGTTTTTATTCTTCACTTTAGCTTGTTAGACATGGGCAAGGTTATCTAGAATTGATTGCCAATCAAGTTTTTGTATAGTGATGGAACTGATTTTAACTTTAACTATCTAGATTTCCTTTTTACTAATTTCTTTGTACATGTCCATATGGTCTCTGAAGTCTTCCTTGACCCTTTCATGTGAAAAAGATGCAAGAAAAATGCAAGAAAATTCTAGAAATGGGAGAGAGAAATAGAATGCTACCCAAAATGGAAACTAAGTTAACTTCAAAAGGGTCTAAGAAGGTACACAATGTACAACAAGCTCAGTGGAAGTGTAGCCACAATCTCAGTGGTGTCAGGCCATGAAGTCTTGTGCTTACCATGATGAATCATGCCTACTTGGTTGGTTTCCATGGTATACCATGTGGTGTTTTGTAGGGCTACAATGGGATGGTGATGTACTATGTGGTGCAACTATGCCACTATGTTGGTGTGGTGTGCTCTGGGTCTCGTTCACCCATGAAGCTAACTGCTAAGATGCCAAAATGCTAAATGCCAAATGAAAGTACCAGCTACCAACCCCTAAAATGTTGGGGGTCTAAGGGTATTTATAGGACTAGGGTTGGTTCTAAATGAAGATCGTGTTACACATAGCTATGCAGTAGTTGGGAAGAGCGTACTAGCTACAATGGAGAGCATAGTAGCTATAGTAGTGAGTGTAGTAACTATAGTGCCAAGCATAGTAGCTACACTGCTAAGTGTAGCATAACGCTTAAGAAAATTCTACAAAACTAGCCATTTGTGTGTTGGCTATGCTTACTACACTCTCAAGAATAGTAGCTATAGTGCTGAGTGTAGCACAACACTTACAAAAATTCTACAGATTTTGACCTTGTTCAAAAACTTAGCCAAAATTGTAGAAGATAGGTCGTTGAAGCTAACTATGCTCTACTATAGTGGAGAGCATGGTCCTAGCACTTAGGAAAATTTGTAGAAAGTGCCATCATTTTGACACTTAGAAAAATTTTGCAAATTTGGCACTTGGAGCTGACTACACTCAATAGTTAGAAAAATTCGAGCAAAGTGCCACCATTTTGACACTTAGCCAACTTTGCTATCGACATGCTGAGACTCAAAATTTTGTGATGTTTCAATGGTCCCTCTTTATTGACATCTGGAGGAGTGGCCTGAGCTAGGGAGATGAAATGCAAGTAGAGGAAATAAAATACAAATAGTGTATCCTGATGTAAGATGCAAAGTCAGCACGGTTGATGGTGACCATAGCATGAAGTGGCTTATCTCTCAAACATTGACCTCTCATTGGAATGCTCATAAGAGAGTCAATGTTGATCCAAGGCTAGGCCAGTTATGAAACTGCAGCATTGTTAATTTGCTTGGAAATGTGCTTTTCCTCATTCTTCTTTATTTTTATTTTTTTTTGTTTTTTCATTTTTTACTTTTTTCTTCTTTACTTTCTTACAAGGTGAACCTCTGTTGGCTTTGGCTTACTACTAAATGCTAGCTACAAGGTGTGGGCCATCGAGTAGATGGACTTTGATTTGATGCAACCATGTTGCATCTATAGGATAGGTGTTTCCTCCTTAGGATGAGTTGCGTTACATTCGCTAGGGCCTTGACTAGCTAGTAGAGGATTCCCATGGGATGAGTTATGTTATGTCTACATTGGGTTCTATGATTGACATGAAGAGAATGCCATATGCGTCATAGTGCATATGCATTAGAGGGATGTACAACCGTGAGTATGCTGGGGATGAGAGGCTATTGGGATGAAGGAGTGGATGTGTGTAGGCTGTAATAGGACAAGGGGGATGTGCACTCTTGAGTGGCTTAACTAGTCCAATCATGCACATCAGAGCAATGTGGTGACTTGCTTCTACTATGAGATGCATCTTTGCACGATTGCCTCCAAGGCTTCATCCTACAAAAACAACACTAAGAAGAAGACCATACAACATGAAATGAAAATGAAAATGCTAGATGTGAAGATGTTGCAAATATTGAACATGAAGATGTTGAAAATGCATCAAATGCTGCGCTAGTTGCAAGTGCTTAGGAAGCTACTGAAAGCGCCAAGGTGATGATGCTACGGGTCCTCCAAAGGCTACACTAATGGCAGGTGATCCAAAAGATTAGTAGAATGGTGGGAGGTAATGATGCTGCAAGTGCATGAACCTAGTTTAAGGTCATGGTAGACCGTGGAGTGCTAGTTAATAGTCCTAGCAGACTACTATGTGCCAGTTTGACATTGTAGTAGACGACCTGTTGTGCCAATTTAACATCATGACCCAAGGAAGATCTGTGAATGCTAGTTTAATATCATAGCATAAGGAAATTCTATGCTAGTTTTTAGTCATAGCGGATTGTTATGCCAATTTATAGTCATAGCAAACTACTATGCTAGTTTATAGTCATAGTGGACTATTTGTGCTAGTTTTTTACATCATGGTGGAGGAGTGCTTACCTTACTTGTGTGAGGTGTGATGTTGCATGTATAGTCATTTTGTGTGCTTATAAGATCTTACAAAAATCAACTAGAAAAAAAACATCGAGTGACACCTATCATAAACAGAGTTAAAATGCACAAATGAAAGGAAAGCAATGCAAAAAGTGATAGTTTTAGGCCATTTTGGGTCATGGGCTAGTTAAGGCCTTTTTAGGCCATGTGTTTTTGTAGTTTTATGATTTTTTTGTGTTTTTGATGTTTTTCAAATGCAATGCATAAGCTAAGTGGATGGATGTGTAAACAAAGTAGAAATGCATAAACAAAGAAAAGTAGTGTGTAAACTAGGTAAGTAGGTGAAATGTAAATGCATGAACAAATGCAATGTAAGAAAAAACCAAAAATGCATGGCCCATGGAGGCAAGGGATAAGTAGGTGCTTAGCATGTTTTTGACCAAGGGAATGTCTTGGTCACATAGTTGCTTCCTAATTGGGTATGGATTAGGGAGTGTGTAAGGCTTAGGATCCTTTAGGAGGTTATTGACTTCAACCACTCATTTGAGTATGTTAGCCTTAGACATTACGTTGGTTGCCAAAGGTGTACCACCAAGAAACTCCACCTCTAACACTTGCTCCATGTCTATGTTGTGGTAGTCGAAGGAGGGACATTATCACCATGGATGATAACTTGACTACCTTTATATGGAAGGTGGATTTCTTGATGGATGGGAGAGGAGACAGCTCGTAGTTGGGCTAGCCAACACCTACCCAAGATTAGGTTGAAGCCTGGCATCTCCTCTATGGTAGTGAAATCTACACTAGCGAGGAATTACTCTCTTACCACGAAGGCTAAGTTAATTGTGCCCCTGATAGTGACATATAATCTATTAAAGGATTTTAGACACATGGTTTTGGTTAGCCTGATTTCATCTACTAGGCCTAGCTTGTCTATGAAGAAATACATGACTACATTTATTGCTGCACCATCATCGACATGCACTCTATAGATGGTGCACTACCCAACATGTATGCTAATGGATAGTGAAGATATAGTGACCTCTCCTCGTTTGGGGTTGACCTTGACTACATCATCATGAAACATTAGGGATGTTGAACTTGATTTCTATGGTGCAAGGGGTAACATCATTGCATGAATGGTGATCTCATCTACAGGGATGTCCTCCATAATAGAAATGGAGGCCAACATCCACGCCAACACTTGGTGGTGAGTAGATGAAGTCATGACTAGGTCATACAAGCTGAATGTTGTGTTCTTTTTCTTGAGCATTTGTTTTACCTAGGTTAGTGTAGCTACAAAATCCTTGTCATCAACCATTATGTTGGTCTTGACTTCCTCCATGTGGCTTGAGAGACGAATCTCTCATGGAGGGGACTTGGGCTTGGGTTTCTTGGCTTGCTTGGGGGCAGTGGCCCTAGTGTTTGGTTGTTGCTTGTTAGTTATGACCTTTGCTTCGGCCATGGGGGTTGTGAGGCACTTGTTCATCCTCTTACATTGCCATTTGGTAGGCCTACTTAGGTTTCTAGTGGGATCCACCCTTGAAGGAGGAGGGATTGAGACGTTGCCCACTATTGGGCTTCAGGTAGGTGAGGGGCCATCACGTTGTGGTACCCTTATGAAAAATAGTGGTTTAGGAGTTATTGCAAGGCCAACTCATTGTGGCACCTTGATGAAAAAAGGTTGCTTAGCGGTTGTTGTTGCTACATCATGCTAGTTTAACGTCTTAGCAAATGGTTGGTTTGGTTGCCAATTTAACGTCTTAATGGATGATTGCTATGGAACCTTGATCACAAAGGGTGTTTTGAGTACCCAAGGTGGCACTTTGATAACAAAGGAGGACCTCTTGCTTGTGGAGGTCAAGGGGATCCTTGCCTTGCTGGGAGGTACATGGATCACAAAAGGTTGTTGCATAGGTTTAGAATTGCCACCTATGTTGATGGAGTTTATGACATAGGGGGCATCATCTACATTGGACTAGATTGCTTACATTGAGTACCAATTGGTCCCATTCTATCATTCTTTGTAGGTCATCCTACAAAGCATGACAATTAGTTGTACTATGACTAGACTTCTAGTGGTAATGATAGTATTGGTTCAACTTGAAATGTTGTTGGACTAAGGGCTTGTTTAGTACTACTGAGGTGAGGTTCCTTAGTAGTTCATAGTACCTATCATGTTTTTGATGAGCAATATTTGATCTATGTTTATATTGGATTCACATGACTTTCAAGAGTTACTCTAGTACTTCAGAGGGTTCCATCGGTAGCGGTGTATACTTTGAGCAATCCTTGCACTCAAAGTTGGGCCTTGAGGTAGCCCCTACTGATGTAGGCAAGTTGGTGCTAGAGTTGGTGGCTTTATGACCAAGGGCCTTGGGCTGCATGGCTGTCGAGCCTCGATTGGTTGATTTTGTGCTTGTGGCCACTATGGCCATTATTGCTTTTTGCTTGCACACATGTTGGTTTCTGTAGGCCATGTAGGCCAGGTCATTACTAGCTTGAGCTACCTCTTCTATGCCTTTCATTCAGGCAAAGGCTTGGCTAAGAGACTTCAAGGCTAGGTAATATAGTTTGGACTTGATGAAGTCGTTTACTAAATCCTTGAAGATGGCCAGTAGGTACATCTCTGATAGGGGTTCATGCATTTCACTCAATGCAATGTTCTAGCATTGGAGGAATTTTTGCATGGGCTTTAGGGGCCCCTACTTAACTTGCATGAATTGGTCAAGAGTTGTTTCAAGATTTAGGTTGTACCTAAATCATGTCACAAATTGGCTTATGAGATCCTCCAAAGAAGAGATCGAGGCCTTAGGTAGCATATGATACTAGTCTAAGGCCTTGCTAGTGAGTGACATGGGGAACATGTGCATGATGGTGTGTGGCCAAGCTTGAAGGAGCAGGTACTCGGACTGAAATGTGACCAAGTGTACATTGGGGTTCCCTTTACCATTGCACTTAGTGAGTTGAGGTAGCTAGACCCTAGTTGGAAGAGTCAAGGGTGGGACCATAGGACTTATGGGGTCATCCCAGTAGAAGTCCACCACCTTGATGATTTTAAAGCAGGTAGCTTTAACTTGGTTGACCTTCTCCATCAAACTTTGAATCAGCTAGAATGGCTAATCCAAGCTTGGGGATGTGTCAGTTGGTTGCATTGGCTAGGCTTGTGTTGGTTGCATATGATAGGGTCAAATGGTTGCTTGTGGAGTTTTCTAGTTTAATGTCATAGCAGATGATTGTTGCTAGTTTAAGGTCATGGAAAATGGGTTTAGTTAATGTGTTGGTTGAGGGATGGACACAGTGACCAAGGTGGACCACACATGAGTGGGTTGAACAAATGTCATGGGAACCAATGAGTTAAGAAGGATGTGGGATGCCTGAATCGTCTATGGCTAGGAGGTGGCTCCTATGTGAGCATAGGGTTGGGAAAATGTAGCGATCACTTGCAAGGAAGGTTGAATGAAAAATGGTCACCATATCAGATAGGATGAATGAACCAAATCAAGAAGGGGCTGTACTAGGAAGCAGTTGTTGGAAGATAGTGTAGAGGGAGCTCTTACGTTTGGAGTGGGCCTTCAATTCATCTTCTTCCTCCTATGAGACTTCTTTGTAGGTTGTCCCTACATCATGCTCATTTTCATAAATGAGTTAGGACAATAGTTGATGGTAGGACTTTGTGAGTGGGATTATCTCAAACAAGGAGGGGTTGTACTCTCGTCCATCCTAGTAGACTCGTTCGTAGTCCTATTTTGCCTCTAGGTCAAGACAATCCACTAGTAATCCTACTTGGATTTTGGCACAAACAAAATTGTATTGTTCATGGCTTAACATGGCACACTTTGGGTGGATCATGGTGTCAAATGTGTTAGACACTGACATGGAAGGTTGATCTCAATTCATGTTCAAAAATCGAGTTGTGAGAGTTGCTATTTGCAAAAAATAGCTAACTTTGAAAACTACAGAAAAATGACTAAGTTTTCTTGTAGCAGAAAAATGGCTAAGTCTAAAAATGTAGAAAATGGCTAAGTGTGGAAATTGCAAAAAATTGACTAAGTGTAAAACTATAGAAAATTTGATGCAGAAAAAATTCTAAGTATGGAAATGCAAAAAAATAAAATAAAAATGGAAATGTAGAAAAAATGATAACTATAAAAGCTGCTAAAAATGGCTAACTTTGATGCTATGCTCACTACACTGAGAGCTAGTTACACTTTCCTAAGCACCCAAAATTTTGGTTAAGTGTCGAAGACATGCTTTGGCTTTTGTCTAGCAGGGTTCCATGAGAATCAACAATGGGTTCCAATATATACGAACAGATGGTGGAGAAAGCATGTGGAACAACAATCAGAAAATGTAAAAGAAAATGGTGAGGCCCTCCTTCTAGTGCCAAAAACTATAATGATTGAAAATGTCAATAGCTAGAACACCGATGGATTCACGGGTGCACAGCCTAACCCTGCCTCAACATGAGGGCCTTGCTAGAAAATAAAGGCAAAGTGCCCTAGATGGTCTTGTCGATTGAATAGGGACTTTGCCAACTGCAAGTGAGGTATTGGATGCAACCAGGGATGGCGTGGTTAGCTAAAATGCAAATGAAAATAATGTGAAATAGTGCTAACTATCAAAGTAATGTTTCATAGTGCTAAGTGTAGAGCATAGCCACAGAATGGGGATGAGTGTAGCTAAGAGTTTTGACTAAAACAAGGGTGTGAACTTGTGGAGATCATCATCCAAGTGTAATATAGCATGATGATGCATGAAAAAATGACAAAAGACACAAGAAAATGTTAGAAATAGGAGAGAGAAATGGAACACCACCCCAAATGAAAGCAAAGTTAACTTCAAAAGGGTCTTAGAAGGTACACAGTGTACAATAGGCATAGTGAGAGTGTAGTCACAGTCTCGGTGGTGTTGGGCCATGAAGTCTAGCAGTTGCCATGCTAAACCATGCTTGCTGGGTTGGCCACTGCAATGTATTACAAGGCTACAATGGGGCTGCAGTGTACCATGTGGTGTAGCTATGCCTCTCTACCGATGTGGTGTGTTTTGGGTCTCATTTGTCCACGGAGCTAAGTGTCAAGATGCCAAAATGCCAAATGCCAAATGAAAGTGTCAATTACCCACCCCTAAAATGTTGGGGGTACAGGGGTATTTATAGGGCTAGGGTTAACCAAAAATGTAGATCATGTGACACATGGCGATGAGGTAGGTGAGAAAAGCATAGCAACTACAATGGAGAGCATAGTAGCTACAATGTCAAGCGTAGTAGCTACAATGCAGAGAATAGCACAACACTTAAAAAAATTCTACAAAACTAGCCATTTGTGTGTTGGCTACACTTACTATGCTCTCAAGTGTAGCAAAGTGTAGTAACTACAGTGTTGAGCATAGTAGCTATAGCACTGAGTGTAGCAAAAATCTTAGAAAAATTATGTAGATTTTGACCTTGTTTGAACACTTAGCCAAAATTGTAGAAGATTGGCCATTGAAGCTAACTATACTTTACTATAGTGGAGAGCATGGTCCTAGCACTTAGGTGAATTTGCTGAAAGTGCCATTGTTCTAACACTTAGAAAAGTTTTGCAAACTTAGCACTTGGAGCTGACTACACTTAAAACTTACAAAAATTTGGGCAAAATACCACTGTTTTAACACTTAGCCAAATTTGTAGTCGAGATGTCAAGACCTGAAATTTTTTGGTGTTTCAAAGAACATTATTTTGTTTCTCTATGTTTTTCAACCTTATATTATCTATAGCAATATTTTTTATTTTCTTCTTTTTGAGTAGTTAGTGCTTTGGCATGTGCATAAGTATGTGCTTTAGCCACTGATGCATTCTAGTTTGCCTTTTCCTTTGCCATCTCTACTTGGATGTTCCTAGCTATTAGTTGAGTTGCTTATTTAGTTTTGAATTTATCTAGCTACTTTGGCATGTTACATACCATGTAGGATCTCTTCTTTCCACTCATAGACCTACTAATTTAGCTTGCAATCTTTGCACTTTATTTTTTGTATCCTTAACTCTTGTTTCGATCATTACCAGCTTACCCTTTGTTGAGATTAGTTTTGACTAGACTACAGTGATATCACTATAGATATTAAAGAGATTTTGCATCACTTGGCCTATTTACAACAATCGATCTAGGATGTATTCATGATTTGCTAGGGGCATAGATGTATTGGCTAATATTTCAACATCTTTGGCTTTAGCAATATCTATTGGTGGCACAATAAGAACATTGAATGATTCTTTTATGCAATCTATGATCACTTTTGCTACTCTTGCTGCATCTTGATGTTGCATTACCACTACTTTAGCTCCTCCTCCTATTTACACCATGACCTAAAAAGATGCAGTGTTCCTATAAATCTATTGTTCTTAGTTCTCATCTTCTCTTTCCTATAAAGATACTTGACCACTAGCAGATTCTACTGATACAATAGGTCTTACAAAATTATCTCTTACTTTGTATAATGTAGAACCTTCTCTTGTTTCCCAACTAATGGTTTCAACAATTTGCTGCAAATGGCTCATAGAAGGTCTATAGTCTTGTTAATCTGGTGGAGCACATGATGCAAGTGTATCACCACTTATCGTTGATCCACTAGGTCCTGCTCACTCTTCTTTTGTTGTTGGAATATTTCTTGCTAGTGTTGATCTCATTAGTCCTTCAATGCCTATTGGCTTTTCTAGCTAATATTTCTTTTGAGACATTGGCTTAGACATCTTAACATATGATGCATTCTAGGCCTTACATAAGACATCATTTGTATAAACTAGAATCTCGGTTTGCTTTCACAATCTTCTAATAAGACAAGGGAATGTCTATGTGGGTTTCCATGCCTTCTTCTCTTCAAACCTTCTTTGAATCTCTAAAAATAATAAATGAGCTGATTTTACATTGAATTTCCTCATAAGAATAGCACTTACTCTTGCAAAATAGGTGGAAATTCTATTTAATCTCTTAGTGGGAAAGATGTGGTAGGCTTCTATCTTGAAATATATATTTTCCTCAATAGATAATTCACTGTATTCCTTGTATTATTTACTATATGCTCTTTGCAGCCATAACTTCTTTGCCTTTGTGTTAGATCTAGTAGAGATATGTGTAATATTTTCTCTGACATTAGGGATGTTAAGTACCTTTACCTTAGTTTATCTATTTGAATATGCCTTTAATTTCCAATTCAACCCCAAACATTTATTCTCACCAACATCACATAGGTGGGACCCTAAATTCAACCATGAAAGTGAAGAAAAGATGAAGCCATGAAAGAATCCACCACAGTATATTCATTGTCCTTTCATTATTCTCTAACTACTATGCCCATGTGCATTCTGCGATTCATGGATGCATCATCTATCTTTTAATGCTTACGTTCACAGTCATGCCCAAGAATTTTGAATTTTAATAGGAATACTATTACATGCTCAATCTTGATGCCAATAATGACATATGCTCAAATTGTTTCAATTGTAATCTATTTATTTTAGAAGGTTGCTTTCCAATTTTTCGCATGAGGTGAGGCATCGTTTGGATCTCACTATTCATAATTATTTAAAAAGAAAGAAAAGGTACTTACAAGCATATTTTCTATAATCATGTGCAATGCCATACAGTTATCCATCCAAAATTTGTATTTCTTATGTTGTTATATTGCTAGTGCATGGAACTAGGCCATGGTTACATGTTTATAGGTCTTCATGAATGGTAAGAATTCTATTGCCTATGGCACATCTTGTGCAGATATGGATTGATGAGTTCCCAAATTTGGTATAGATTTTTTAAATTTGGGATGGTAGGCATAGGTCCTTTTCTATAGATTATATGTAGGGCTGATTGTGCAAACTTTATAGCTTAACAATTTTATCCATTATTTGGTAGCAATAATATATACAAGGTACCCATATTGAAGTTAGGAGGTCTTAGGCACAATGAAGATGATGAACCTACTAGAGGAGGTCTAAAATTAGGATTGATAACTTAGAATGTGGGGTTGAATAACTTCCACCAATTAAAATACAAACTACATTCAAATGTACCTAGTTCCCCAACTTGGGTACTTCCACACTCAAAGGATAGAATCATTGCACATCTCCAAACTTTGTTTCTTTAAAAATGTGATTTCAAGAACACCATATTCATTACAAAGTTTGAGCTTTGCAAGGGATGTTTTCACATAGAAACACATGCAACTTCTCAAGGTTCCAACAAGCTCACAATGTGGTTTCAAAAAATTCTACAACCTTTTAAAAAACTTGAGCTCTACATGGGACGTTTTCTCTTATGAACTACTTCCAACACTTCAAGGTCTTAACAAGCTTAAGGAATTCCTTCCTACAAGAAGTACATCAAATCAATATGATTTACAAAAGGAAAAAATAAAGATCAATAAGAGAGTATACTTAAGTTACACATTCCTTCCTTTGAAGCTTTCAACAATTACAATACCAAAATTACAATAGATAGAGAATTGAGGAACAAATCAATTCACAAGATGTGTACAATGAAGGGAATATTTGTATGAATGGTGCTTGTCATTTTCATAAAGATATGATTTATTTTATAGCCTTTTTCCTTGTCAAATGACCATTAGAGTTCATACAATAACTACAAAATAGCTAGTTAGGACATCTCATTTGAGCTTGGGATGTCTCACTGGCTTTTTGATGCTTCCAGGTGGAATGTCTTACTTTTGTTAGGACATATCAACTATGCTTGGGACATCTACTATTTTTCTAGAATGTATCACTTGAGATCTTAAATTTTCAACAAGGATATTTGTTGTTCCTTTGGAATATCTTGATAGTTGCTGGAACATATTCTATTGACTTCTAAACATCATGCATCATTGTGACTTCTCTAAACTCTTACAATTTTGGTTGAAACTTCATCACTTTAGATTGAAAACTCAGCTTTCATCTTGGTCTCAGCATGCTCTATGTCTTGATCTTATCATGCTCTTGTTAAGCTCTTGTCTTTTCCATGTCCTACAATATTTTAGAAACATATCTTCCACATTCTCCATTTTTCAAAATTTTGACATACGAAAAGGTAAACAATCTTCTCCTTTTTGGTAATGTCAAAAACTTGAGAAAATGGGTTAGCATAATAACATAACATCATATGATAAGCAAATAAAGGCATAAATATTTGTATATATATATATATATAATCCAATGATAGAAAATAAGGAAAATGAGATAAAAATAGTTAATGGACACATATCCATTAACCATGATCACAAGGAAAAACACAAGAAATGGTTACATTAAAAATTTCCCAATCCTATCCAAAAAAGCACATATAATCCACAAGCACATAAAAATAATCAAAGCCTTTCAACTATTGTTCAAGAATGTTTCCTTACAAAACCAAAGGCTAAACTTCAAAGACTAAGTACTAAAAAATAACTATCCTATCTCTAAAACAATCAATTACCATGTCATGATAAACAAAAATATGTGACCAAGAATATATCATGAATGATAGCCACTATATTCTAAGTAAGATCTACTAAATCAGTAAATCAGGATTTTTCATAGATGAATAATAATCATTATATTCATAAATGATCTATCACCAAAAAATTAGATTACACCATAAAATCATATAAAACTCTCTTTCTCCTTTTGGACATCAAAAAAGAGAGAACAAGTTATTTCCATTGCAAGGAGAAAACAAGTTTCCATACATCTTGAAAATATTAGGAGAAAAACCTTAAGATATGCTTGAATTGAAGTCTCAAAAGGATCCAAAATTAAGAAGGAATAGCTCCATTACCTAGCATGCCCAATATCTCAACAAGATTCCTTATCAGGTAGGTATATATATATCTAAAGCTTAGCATCAAAGAGCATTTCTCAAAAAAACTAAGATGTTTGAGTCTTTACTAGAATCCAACACAATTGAGTTAGCTTGTAAGACTCTACTTTCTTATTTTGTTATGAATAATTAAGTGGAGATTGTTGATGCCTAAATGTTTGTGAGAGTCTTAGAAAACTTCCTCTACATAGGTGGGAAAAAATGATGGCTGTAGAAAAAGAAAAAACATTCGTTGCACATGTGCTAGGTTTCTCCCAACTTTTATAATGCATATGTTGCTAGAATATTCTTTCTTGGATCATCTTGTCTTTGTAGAGATACATGTTTGAATCCCATCAAATTGTACATCATGTCAATAAATATGTAATATAATACCAAGATTAAGTGTGGATTTCTTTGGAAAATCAAGGTCTTTCATCAATAGTATCCTTCAATAGATAGATTCCAAAAATCAAATATTTTCAACATGGATATTATCATAAAACAAAGTATTATACCAATTTTTTGACTATTTATTAAGAAAGGTCAACTCAATATCCTTTTGAGCTTTGATGATAGTTTTGTTTTATCTATATCTCAACATCTTGTAAGATGAAGTGAGGATTCATTAATATTTCCAATGAAATGCATCCAATCAATAAACTAATTAAAACTAGTCTTTATAGAAATAAACTAATCAAAACTAAATTCATCAAGTCAAGGAATAGACAATAAAATCAAATCAAAACTAAATTTAGCAAGCCCAAGAATAGGCATTTCAATCATACTTACTATTACTTACCTTGCTTCTAAATATTAATATGATTATTATAGTTTAGGATGAAATTCTCCATCATTGAGTACCTCCTTTGCATGCAATTGATCGTTACCATTTTTCTTATTAATGTTTCTATTTGAATCTTTTTCTAATTTTAGGTTTCTATTTCTTAGAGTTATGTTCTTTGAAGTGAAAGGACTAATCTTTTTCACTAGTCATATGTTCTGATCCTTCAGTATCTTTTGTAGTGATTTCTACTTTTTGTTATTTAGGCCTTCAAGCTTTTGTATCTTGCAAGTCATACTTTATAGACTTCTCTTGACAAGAACATGTAGCCATGTTATTATTTTTTAAAGGTAATTCACAATAGGATTATGCATGCCCATACATTTCATAACAAAAATATATAGTATCTCTAATTTGAATTGCATATTCACACTTGGGTTTTTTCCTCCATTTAGATGATATCATACCACTATAATCTTGAGATGTCTCATCCATATCTTCTTCATTATGCAAAACTTGTGGCATTTCTATTTATTTACAAGGTCTTACACCTGAAGGATCACTACAATTTTGCTCATAAAATTGGGTTAGTAATTGAACCATAGCCTTTACATCTAAGACTTTTTTTTAAAGAGGAGCATATAGTATAAAGTTTAGAAATTTCATCTTCTTTATTATCTATAGTTCTTCTCATGTTTAAGAATAACTTCTAAAAAGAAATAATTTCCTCACACATCATTCTATACCTATCCTTGGTATTGCTTTTAGGTTCTTCAAAATCTTTGATGAAATTTTCCTGTGCAAGAGCCATGTAGAGAAGATGTGAATCTGGAGTAGTATCATTTGGTTCCTCCTCACTATGTTTCTCATCCTTCCTTGATTAGAAATTCTTCCCTTTCCTTTTAGCTTTAGATGAATCCTTCTTTTGTAACTTGCTAATACTTGGACATTTGGAGGCCACATGTCTTCTACCACCATAAACCAAACATTCTTCAAAAGATGCATCAAGATTAGAATTTTAAAATTTTTTACCTCTTTCTTTACCTTTGATGCTAGTTTGGTTAAAGCTCTTTTCTTTTCATCATAGTAGTCTTTAAAAACTTCTTAATAAGAGAACCAATTCATCTTCACTATTTTCCTCATGCTTAGAAGACTCCTTCTCCTTTGATGAGCTTTTGAGAGCAAAAGGTTTTTCTTTGATTGCAACTTCACTTATGAGATTCATCTCATTAGCTATAAGTGCACTTTATAGCTCTTCAAGCTTTATGATTGAGAAATTCCTAATCTCTTCCATGGTTGTTACTTTAGATCTAAATTTAGGCTACAATGTCCTAATCATTTTGATAATAACATTACTTTCAAGTAAATCCTTTTCTATGACTCTGATAGATACAACTAATTCATTAGCTCTAGAAAAGTAATCTTTGATCTCCTCTCCTTCTTTCATTCTTAGTTTATCATATTTACTATTTAAAACTAGAAGCTTGAATTATTTGACAATAGATGTACCTTCATAAGTAGCTTCTAGAACCTTCCAAATCTCTTTTGTAGTTTTGCACCTAGCTACTCTAGTAAACTTATATTTACTTAAAGCATAATAAAGATAATTTTTAGCTTTAGCATCAAACATAAACTTATTTTTTTCATCATGAGTCTACTTGCTTCTTGGATTTATAGTGCTTTTAGTGCTATCAATGAATGACACATATACCTCTAGGATGGATTCTCAAACTTTGAACTTCATGGATTTAAGGAATCCTTGCATTCAAGCCTTCTAGTACATGAAGTTAATTCCATTGAACATTGGTGGCTTGGTATATTGTTACAACCAAAAACCTTGATTTTTGGAAGAAAACCAAGGATCCTTGGTGTAAGAAGTTCCCCAACCATGAATTCCTAGGGCTTTCATGATAAAAAAAAAAGGGATTTGAGATGCCCTAGCTAATCTAATAGATCAACTAGGGCCTTATGAGATGCAAAACATGGAAGTATAAACTCCTTGTTTTTCGTGTCATTGATGAAGTCAATCAAGACTAATGAAAGTGGTAGCACCTACAATTCAAGAGGTAAAATAGCTTTAGAATCATAATTAAGGCTATAAGGGGTCATGCCAGTTTCCATGCAATACATTGTTCTATATGCCCATAGTACATGGACAAGCCAATCATGCCACTTCTGCTTGCTATTGTTGAGCATCTTCTTGAGCAAGTTGATGATGACCTTGTTGCTTTCTTCTGCTTGTCCATTGGCTTGAGGGTAGTAAGGTGATGAGAAAGAATGTTTAATGCCTAGGTTGTGACAAAAATCCTTGTTTTCTTGGCTACTAAATTAAGGTCCATTGTTTGTAACTATGGTCATGGGTATGTCAAAATGAGCTACAATGTTATCTATGATAAATTTGCAAACTTCTTCAGATGTGGTCTTCCTTAGGGAAATAGGATCAATCTAGTTAGTAAATTATTCAATTTTGATGATGATAAAGCTATGTTCTATGAAAGACTTAGGTGTTATAGGTCCAATGATGTTCAACCCCCATCATTGAAATGACCATGTTATCTAAGTTGTATGTAACTCAATTGGTGATACATGTATTAGGTTACTATATCATTGGAATGTGTCACATTGCTTAACCTTTTGCAAGCAGTCATTTTCCATATGGGATCAATAATAGCCTAACCATCTAATCTTAGTGGCCATGGCTCTGGGTTTTATATGTCCTCTATAAACACCCTTGTAAACCTCCTCTAGGACTATTTTGGCTTCAATTTTACCTAAGCACTTTAGGACTATGACAACATAGGATCATTAACATAATGTGTTATCACCTACAATGACATACTACTTCAATCACTTGCATATGATATCCTTTTGAGCAGTAGTCAGGCCTTGTGAGGATTCACCATGCATAAGGAAAAATTTGATATCATCATACCACTTCTTGGAAGGAGCAGTATGAATGATTACCACAAAGGTATCATTAGTGTTCTGTGTAATGGGAGTAGCATAGTCTATGGTTAAGGTGGGTAACTTGCTAAATACATCCAACATCACACTAAGGGAAAATGTTGCAATTGCATAGACTATGAAGTTTTCATTTCTAGGTATTTTTTGGACATCAACATCTATGAATTTTTGTAATTATTTCTTTCCTAGGTCACAGTAAGGTTGTAAGTGCTTATCTTTGCATGCAAAGACTTTGGTTACTTGGTTAACTAGGAGTTGTGAATCACCCTTGATGGTTGGGCATCAAATTCCTAGGTCACGACCTACCATTATTCCTTTGATCAAACCCTCATATTCTACTATGTTGTTGGTACATGGAAACCCAAAGCAATAGGCAAAGGGTTGGATCTCACTAGATGAGAATGTTACAATGGAAGTAGCACTAGCCCCATGAGTAGTTGAAGATCCATCAAAGTTCATGAATTCCTGATAACCCTTGGGCACCTAGCTAATTTAGTTAATGTGTTTATTAGGAAACTCAGGGTCTATGGTTGCTTGGTCATCAATAGGTGAAACTGTGAGTTGTACAACTATAACTTGACCTTTTGTTGAGGATTGAGAGATGTAATGGAGGTTGAACTTTATGGTTATGGATTTCCATAAAGCTATGCAGCTACTTTCATAGATGTTGGTGGTTATGGCTCTAAGTATGTTTTCCTTGTAAATTATGTTGACTTGGCTTTTAAAGAGGTAGTGCCTCAATTTCTTCAAAGAGAAGACTAGTGCTAGAAAATATTTATTCACTTCAATGTATTGGATCTCGTGGAAAACCAATGCATGAATAAGGTAGTATATAGGCATTTTTGCTCCACCATCATGTTTTTGACAAAGTAGAAAAGCAATGGATGTATCTAAGATGACAAGATGAATGTAAAATGATTTACCCTATTGTGGAGGATAGACTATCAATAGCTGTGTCAACTCTTGCTTAAGATTTTCAAAGGCCTCTTGGCATTGAGCCATCTAGTCATAATGAACTCCTTTCTTGAGTGAGCATTACATGGATTATAACTTATCATTAAGCCTAGTGATAAACCTATGAATAAACTGTAGTCTTCCTTGTAATCCTCAATGCTCCTTAAGGTTGGTATGTGCTACTAATTTGGACATGGCCTTAACCTTAACAAGATCTATGCATATCCATGCTTTAGAGACTACAAAGCCAAGAATCTTACTATTCTTAACACTAAAGGCACACTTCTTAGGATTGAGCTTAAGCATGTATTTGAGGCATCCTTTAAACACAAGATCTAGGCCATTAGCATGGTCATCAGCTATCTTAGACTTCATGACTATGTGATCTAGGTAATCATTAAGAAAACCTAACATGTAATCATTGAAGATATAGGCCATGGATCTATGGTATGTTGCTCTAGCATTCTTAAGGTCAAAGGGCATCATGATATAACAAAAAGTATCCCATGGGATCAAAATGTTATGCTGAGTTGGTCCTCTAGGCTGATCCTAATTTGGTTATATCCTGAGAATCCATCCATAAAGAACAACAAGGCATGTCTGGCTGTAGTATCAATAAGATGATCAATACTAGGCAAAAGAAAGTCATCTTTGATAGTTTCTTTATTTAGGTCTTGAAAATTAGTGCAAATATGGATACTCCAATTTTTTTTGGGACTACCACTATGTTGTATACCCATTCTATGTAGTTAAAAATCATAATGAAACCTACCTGGTAGAGCTTTGAGATTTCATCATGAACTACCAAGGCCAAATTAGGTCTAATATTGCACACTTTTTGCTTAACTGGTCTAATGCTAGGGTCTAGTATGATGTTGTGTTGAACTAGACATGGATCTAGGCTTGGTATATCTTCGTATGACTAGGAAAAAATGACTTAATGTTGTTCTATAAGACTTTAGTGATATCTTGGACACATTGAGGCTCTAGTGAGCAACTTAGTTTAAGGGTTTTCTCCTTACCACTATATGTTGTGATAGGAATCTTAACTAGAGCGTCTTTGGTTATGTCTCTCACTTCTAAGTCAAGGGCCTTGACTAGGTTTTTAGGCCATTCTAGAGGTTTCTTTATTAAGGCTATGTGGTCTACAGGGCTCTTAAGCTCAAGATCTAGGCAATTTAGGCCATTCTAGAGGTTTCTTTATTAAGGCTATGTGGTCTACAAGGCTCTAAAGCTCAAGATCTAGGCAATTAGGATTGATAAACCATTTAATATCACCATGAGGTCCATGTAGACACAAAGGTAAATTGAGTTGCTTATAGGTACTCATACTTTGATCCTGCATGTCAAACAAAATCATATTAAGTCACACCTAGGTAAAAGTGAATAAATAACGTTAAAATTCCATAGAGCATATGCAAATCTAATGTAATCAAGGCCATCCAAGATCATCAATGAGATAACATTAGCTCAAAAAAGTGTAATAGTGTTGAATGAATATCACATAAAGTTCAAGCAAGGGGAAGTATAAGAAGTAAGGCTACAAATGGTCAATAAAAGCCACAATTTTGTGAGTTTAAGTCCTTTGTAGGCCATGATGCTAATTGAAGGCCTTTGTGGGCCATGATCATATGGTGTCAAACGGTGGTCATGGAAGGTCAAACCCCACTATTTGATATCATTTAAAGGTCAAAAAAGGAAAATAGAGCTTTCATAAGACAAAACATGAACATATATGGTGGTATAAAGACTATAGAAGGTCAACCATGTCATAAAGGCAACATAAGTCTAAAATCAAGCCAAAATATTATGTAATAAGGTAAAAATCAAGAAAAATATGTTATATATGATAAAATCTGGTTAATATAGGCCAAAATGGATTAGGTACTACTAGTTTTAGGCCTTAAAGGGCCATGTTTTAAGGCTAAAAGGCCACTAGGTGAGTTTAGGCATCAATCAAGGCTATTTCTGGGGTGTTTAGACCTAAAAATCAAGTGTTTTGAGGCTTTCACATTAGGCTCAGTGTGGGAATAGGGACCCTTAGTATGGATACTAAGGAAGATAGGTTTTGGGGTGCTCAAAGGTCCAAAATTAAGGTTCGATGACCTTCCCAAGGTAGCGTAGGGTCATATCCCTCAAAATTGATCACTTCAGAGGTTTGTAAAGGTTAAATAGAAATTTCTAAAGCCTTCACCCCTTATTTACATGCTGGCTAGCATGGAAAAGAGGGGGTTTAGCATGGAGAACCAAAATCAAAGAAACAATGATATCAAATATGATCAAACAAGCATCTAGAGTCTAGATCTAGAACTTGTGCATATCTTGGCTTCATTCTAAGGCAATTTGAGGCCATTTTGAGTGTCAATAGATGTTAAAATGGCTTCCCCCAATTTTTGCATGCTAGGAATAGTATCCTAAGCATGGAAATATATGGGGACACTTTTTTTATGAATTTTAAATGATTTGAAGGTACTTTGACTAGGTTTCTAAGCCCCTATGGATGTAGACTTCAATTCTACAAGTTTCTGGTTAATTTCAGACATGTTTGAAGGTTGTTTAAGAGTACTTAAGGTATTCCCTGCTATTTTCACGTTGGGGAAGTTACTCCAATGTGGAAGAATAGGGGGAAATTATTTTGAACATTGAAATAAGGTCAAACAAGAAAAATCTTGATGCTATGAGGTCCTAGGCTTCTTTGATGTAGATCTTTGGCTTTCGAGAGTACCATCTTATCTCCAAAAGTGGAAAAGTAGCTTTTTCCATTTTTTTCTATGTTGGAAAAGTTACTCTATTGTGGAAAAAGAAATAATCCTAGAACTAGGCTAATTGAAGTCATAATCAACCTCGCATGTTACCTTCCAAAGTTGCCAAGGTCAAGGGTTATGGATCCATGTAAAAATTTAGTAGTTTTGAGCATGCCTAAGTGGTTTTTCTAGCTTCTCCCTTTTTTCCATGCTGGGGATGGAGATATCAGCATGGAAAACAAGTGGAAATGGTTTTTGACCATATGGGATCAGTTTTATAAAGTTTCAAGGCTTCAACAGCTACTGCCAGGGTTCTAGGGTGCATGAAAGGTCATTTAATGTCATTATGAATTATTTAGGAGCCCCAAACAAGTATCCCCTTGAGTTTCCATGCTAGTGATACCACACTCAACATGAAAAGAGGGATCTATAGTGTGGAAGAACCATGCAACTTAGATCTAGATCAATTCTGACCTCAATCGACTATGCATGTTACCCTTTAGGGCTATTGGGATCAACGACTAGGGCTTGGTGTTAAGTTTTAGTAATTTTGAATATTTATAAGTGTGTTTTGAGATTCCCCATTTTTTTCCACACTAGAAATGGAATTCTTAGCATGGAGAACTATGGGGAATCAAGTTTTGACTTTTTGACATCAATTTCTTAAAGTTTGAAAGCTCCAAATTATGTTAGTAGGGTCCTAGAGCTCATGCAAGGTTAGTTAATGTTATTCTAACATAGTTATGGATCCATAATGAGTCTCTCCATTAATTTCCATGCTGAGCAGCATGGAGGGAAAAATCCCTACCATGGAGGCAACATAAAACTCAAATCTATCCTAGTTTTAACTTTTATCAACCATGTATGTCAACCTTGGGGACTACCAAGGACAAAGGTTATGGTTTGGAGTTAAAACTAGTCATTTTATAAGTTTTCCAAGTGGTTTTTAAGCTTTACCATATTTTTCCATGCTGGGGATAGTAGTCCTAGCATGGAAAAGTTTGGGAAAATATATTTTCATACTTTTGCATCATTGTTGGTCATGCATGTAGGTCCCTAAGGTTGCTAGTGATGATGGTCAATGCCTGGTGTTAAAATTTTGCTATTTTGAAGGTTGATGAGAAATATTTGGGCTTCACCTCTTCTTTTCACATTGGGGCTTCCATTTTCAACATGAAAAGTTGGAGGAAATTCTTTTTGATCATTTTTAGTCACTTTCGGTCATGCATGTTGGCTTCCAAGTTTGCTGGTGTTGGCTGCTACTACTTGATGTTAAAATTTTGTTGTTGCAAGGGTCACTAGGCATTTTTTTGGATTTCCCCAACTTTTTCTACACTAGGGCTTGCATGCACAACATGGAAAATTTATGGGTAATATTTTTGATCATTATTGTCACTTTCAGTCATGCATGTAGCCTCTTAAGATTGCCAATGTCAACTACTACCATATGTTGTCGAAATTTGGTTATTTCAAGGGTCACTAGGTATTTTTTGGGCTACCCCCATTTTTTCAAATTGGGGCTTTCATGCTCAATGTGGAAAATTGTTAGGAAATATTTTTGAACATTTTATGATCAATCTAGCTATGCATGAGTGTCCATAGGATTATCAGTGTTGGCCATTAGTGCCTAAGGTCAAGATTTGATCATTTTGGAGGCTATGAGGT
>MNCI01007802.1:607529-640727 GCA_015680685.1 Gnetum montanum | reverse complement strand
GGGGGGGGGGGGGGGGGGGGGGGGGGGGGGTGTTTAGGATTTTCCCTTTTCTTCCATTTTGAGGTTGGAAGGTTTAGCATGGAAGAGATCTCTATCAATTAAGAAAGTCAGATCTAGGCCAAATTGACAGCTGGTTGACCATGCATGTTAACCTCTTGGGTTGCCAATGTCGATGGTCAATGTTGGGTGTCAAGATTTGATAATTTGTAGGCTTCTAAGTGCCTCATGAAATCTCCCCCCTTTTTTCCATGTTGGGCATGGTGGCCCTAGCATGGATGAGAGAGGGATGACATTTTTGTGCCATATTTAACCACGTTTTGGGCTTTTGGAAGCTCTAGAGGGTTCCAACAAGGTCTAGGGATCACCAAGCATGAAGAAATAGTCATTAGGTCCTCAATTTTGGCCATTTTTTTCTTCCTCCATCTATCCATGTTAAGGGTGAGAGGCTTAGTGTGGAAGAAGCTTCCCCCAACATGGAAAACACCAAATCCCAAATTTTGGCCAATTGTGACTTGGTTTGGTGAGGTTCCAAGGCTATTGGAGATGCTCGGAGGGGTTCTAGATCATGAGGGGCTTACTTTGGGGTCAAAATTATGCTAGATGAGTGATGGGAGGTAAGAGTGACTGTTACCCCCTTCTTCTATGCTAGGTACTATTACCTTAGCATGGAAATCCATGGTGTTTACCCTTTCTCATGTCTTACCCACTTTTGGAAATCCAAGGTTGCAAAAGGTAGTTTTGGATTACTAAAAATAGAAAAATATTCATAATTTTAATAAATTTATAAAATAATAGGCATGTTCTAACACTGGGAATAGTATTCCCAACATGAATGCATGGGGTTAAGGTTGCCATAAGGTTTTAAGAGTCAAAATTGACAAAACTCTTATCATTGATGCAAGTTTTGGTTAAGAGTGAAGGCGTAGGGTGGGGCCCATAATCCAAGAGTTTAAAATTTTGAAAAGTGAAGTTGTTTCCCATCCAAACCAATGTGAACTATACTTTACCCCCTTTCACTTTGGTGCACTTGTACTTATGATGTATTGAATTGTTAGCTGGGGTTTCAAGGTGTGCGTTTAGGTTTTAAATGAGTTTTATATGTCAAATTTTGCAAGTTTTCATCACAAGTTTCATTCTACACCAACAGTGCATCGGAGGAGAGCTCTAGCAGTGGTTCTTGTGGCAACAACAACCAATTCTCAGTGTGAAAGCCTTCCATCTTCCTTATAGGTAACATTGACCTCTCATCCTTCTTCAGTTTTCAACCATTCCCAATGTTAAGCCTACCATGGATCTAAAGAAATGAAGGGGAAAGAGCCAAAATCTTGTAATTCAAAATGTAGATGGACATGCTTGGGAGTTAGAAGAAGTTCCTAGGTCCATCTCCATCTAGGCTTCTTCTATCATTTCTTTGAGGTGGGCAATTCTACTTATTTTTTACTTTGTTTCTAGTGGTTTTTCCTAGTATTTTACTTCCTATGTGTTGAAGCCATTTTTTTAGATCTACTTTGGTGGAAGGATTAAATTTTTTTTTTGACAAAATCCCACATCGTATTTTTGTCATTTCCTCATGGATCCATAGTTGTGTCATTGTTTTAGCTTTTGTAGAATTGATTTTGAACATAGCACAGTGTAGCAAGTTTGAAACACAAAGAATCCTCTGCCAGGTTGCTTTAGCAAAAGGATTACATCTAAGGCATTGTGGCTTCCAAGATTACCATGTCTCAGTTAGCATTTGAACCATAGGAAAATTTTTCTTGTAAAGTCCCGCTATTTAAAAGAAAATGCAAGTCACATTGGTTGCTATGCTATGCCACTTTACGTAGCATAGCATAGCATAGCAAGGAACACAGATCAACAAAATGCTTCAAAAGTTAATCCTACATGCACCAAGGCTTTCAAAAAAAGTTACTGACTTTAACACAAGTTTCTTTTTTAAACTGGTGGCTACGTTGTGCTATGCTACATAGCGTAGCACAGTGTAGTGGGCAGCTATGTTATCTCGATTTGTTTCATTCTTTGTCTGCATAGTTGGCACATTGGATCCTAGCATGAGCAATTTTGACAACATGGTTGTAGCGTAGCAAGTTCACAATTGATTTTCCACATATTTGCAATAAGGACACATCAGCATCTTGTGGGGTCCAGGGCACGTGGCACCTAAACTACATTTCTCGCCTGCTCCTAGCCCTATAAATACCTCAACAAGCGACGCTCAAAGGGTTGGATTTTTTGCAGGTTGGTTGTCTTTTTTTATAAAAAGAACTAGCATTTTTGCATTAAAGAGGATGGTTGGCAAATTTTGGTTGGCAAGTTTGGCAATTGTTGGCAATTTTGAGTGGGAATTTTACATTGGAATTTGGTATTGGCTCTTTGCATTGTCATCTTTGCACTGTTGACCTTTAAGTTCTTACTCAAAAGCATAGTTGGCACATTTTGAGCATTTTGGTCATTCTTGAACTCTCTATGCACCTCCAGTGTTGTATAATTTTTTGTACACTTCACAGCAAGGAAGAGAATCGAACCCACGATTTTTTGGTGGTGCATTTCCTTACCCTAGCTCATTCTGTTATTTCTTCATTGTTATCGTTGTTTTGCATTATTTTCTACATTCTTGCATTTATCAATCCTTAGTTATACCTTGCATTTTTTTAACATTTAAAACAATATTTATGAAAGGTTAAGTTACACCAATTAAGTCCCTATCTGATTGACTAGACTGTTCAGGGTGTCCCATTTCCATTTTATCCAACATGGCCCTCGCACAAATCCAAGGTTAAACTATTCACCCAACAACCTCTCGGTGTTTCTAGTCACTGACATTTTTGATTGCTACATAAGGGACATCTCCTTAGAAATCTCCAAGGGAAATAAATTTGGATGGCTTGAGAAGAAGCGTGTTCCAAGCATCACATATTACAATAATAGGTGTAATTTTGTGCAACAAAAAATTGTTCCATCAAAAGTACATACATAAAAGCATGTAATTAGTGTGCACAAGATATAGATATCCAAAGGTGTTTATACATAGCAACCATAAAATAAGAGGGCACCTAGTAGCTGACAGCTAACTCTAATAGTAGCACATTAAGCATGGAATCTATTAAGAGCCTAACATGTGCCTATCTCAAAGGCATAGATTAACATGAGCAAGTTCATCACCAACTCTTTGATGATAAAGATCACGATACCTATTGGGGAGAGTTGGAAATCCCTAATAACTTTAAGTAAGAGCCCCTAGAGTTAAAAACTCCACTAGCTGGCATGGAATATGCATTTTGAAATAATGGCAAGCTAGTTATCATCAATGCCAAACATGATTCTAAACAAAAAGAAAAGTTGTTAAAGGTAGTCAACAAATGGCCAACAGCCTTTTCTTGGTTATATCCCAAGCTAACTAAAATCAATCCAAGAATATGCTAACATGAAATTTACATCAACCTAGCCATGAAGCCAAGAAAGCAACCACAAAGTCAATTGAATGCGAAATTGAAGTAGATCGTCAAGGAGAAAATAGAATAACTCCTCAAGGTAGGGTTCATCTATCCCATCATATATAGAGAGTTAGTTAGTCCACTTGTAATCATGCCAAAGAAAGATGGTAAGTGGAAGGTCTACATCGACTTTAAACTATTCAACATGATAACATTTAAAGATCAATTTCCATTACCATTTGTGGACCAAGTATTCAACACTATCTTCAAGGATTACTATTTTTGCTTCTTGGATGGTTATACTGGCTATAAAAAAATTCAAATTACACCAAAAGATCAGGTCAAGACTACATTCACAAGTCCATGTGGGACTTCTACATATTGTAAGATGCCATTTGATCTATGCAATGCCCATAAAACATTCCAATGCTTATTCCTTAGTATTTTTTAATAGTAGATAGGTAGTGGGGTAGAAGTCTTTATGGATTACTCTTCTACCTATGGGGCTACATTTGAGCAAGCCGTAGATAGCCTTGAGTAAGTACTAAAGAGATGTGTTTAAACAAACCTTAGGCTTAATTGGAAAAAAAGCTTGAAACACCCTAAAAATGCAGGGTCATCCTTACCTCACCAGGCTCTTGCAGTCTACACAACACTATGGCAGTTCATCGGGAGAAGAACGTTCTGAGTCTAGGTTGGTCAATTTGGCAAATTTTCTACTTTGAGCATGGACAGGTTCTATACCATCCTGCCCGCCCACCAAAGTAGCCTAAACAGCCAGTAGCCTGCTCAGAAACAATGTGCAAAATCAGCAGTAGCATCCTGGATGCGCAAGAAATAGTTCGACAAGTTTTCTAAGTCATAAAGCCATAGTATGCTATGTAGCATAGTAAGCTTTAGAAGACGATGGCGAAACAAAGTACTACGCTATGCAACATCACACAGTGTAGCATGGCAACGACTTCACTACCCACTTCCCTCACCCAATTTCGAGTTCTGCAATGATATTCCTTTTCGTCAGGAAGCAGTGGACCATGTCTACTACTATGCTACACTGAGCTACATGGTGCAGCAAGCTGTAGCAATCCTGCGGAAGAGACAAAAGGTAGTTCGAAAGGTGGAGTCAATGGAGTTTGCAAGACTTGCATCATAGGAGAAAGGTTTTCAAATTGGCAAAGGTTTCATTGCTAAGGCAAGTTGCTACGCTATGCTACACTATGTAGCGTAGCATAGTGTAGCAAGCATGTTACATATAGTAGAATGCGCAAAAAAGTACTACGCTATGCCAAGCAGGCTACGTCACAAAGCACAACAAGGCATACAGGTGGTTGTGCAACATCAATGCAATCTACCTAATCAGACCATTGGCACACATCTCTAGATGCTGACAGCATAATTACAACGTGGTAGGATCGTAGTTATTACATGGAAGGTTCGCATCACAATGGTCTTGTAGGCCCAACGGTCATAGATGACTCAAGTGGTGCTAGTAAGACAACACAAGCCTACGACATGTAGCATTCAAAACTATCCCTTTTCGCTTACTTTTAGCCCTATAAATATCCTAGCAAACATCATGTAACAAGTCAGCAATTTTGAGAAGTACTTGCAATTTGGAAAAGTCCACAATTTTTAAAGTTAAAAATTTCAAAAGAGTTTGCATCTTTCTTGAAGCAAACAACTGCCAAGTAGTGGGAACTTTGAAATTTTGAAACAAAGATTTCCCCTCTCTCCAGCATTGTAATATCAAAGTCATGTATCTAACACTGTAAACAACGAGTCTCTCTAGGCTGGCATAAGGTCCCCGTCTCTGTTCTACCACCTTGGTAGAGCCCTGCATTGTTTGTACGCAAGTCTGCGTCCAAGCGCATAACTCTTTTTTTCCAGCATGCCTTGGTTACTCTTGGGACTTCTACACTCCATCACACTATGCAGCCGATTGTATCCACCATGACTAGATGAGTTTGTAGCTTTGGAGCAATGCATGTTTCTAACCGTACTTTATCTCTCATTTTTTGTCTCGGTTTTTGCATTATTTTCTATCTTATTTACCTTTAAGAATTATTTCATATTACTATCACATTTTTACAATTTCTCCCCTACTTCATTTACCCTTAAGAATTATCTCACATTTCGCATTATTTACATTACAAAAGGCTATATCGATGCCGATGTAAGTCCTTGTCTAATTGACTAGACTGTTCAGGGCACCCTGTGTCCACACACACCCAGCACGGCCCTCCTGAGGATATGGGGTTAGAATTGTCATGTCTGCCGACCCCCGGCGTTCTTCCAGCCACTGACGTTTTTGGTCGCTACAGTTTTCTAGTGCTAGAAGGAGGGCCTTTTGGTGCCTTTGCCATGTGTCACGGTATTTCTGTGAGCCTTCTGCACCCTGGTACACATGAGCGTAAATGCGACACCCTCTTGTAGTTGTTTGCACTTTGTGTAGTGTAGATCGATCGCCTCGAAGGTTCCTCCAGAACCCTACAGAACATAAGGCCTTCGATTGCCGGTTAACTAGCTCATTCTACAGTTGTCTTGCATGCATTTTTCACCACATCTCATGTGGTATAGATTGGTCACCTTGACGGTCCCTCCAGGATCCTATGAGACATAAAGCCTACCTGATTACTAGTTAGCTTGCCCATCCTACAGTTGTCTTTCCTGAGTTCTGTATCCCATCCCATGTGGTACCGACCGGTCGCCTACACGGTCCCTTCGAGATCCTGCGAGACATAAAACCTACTTGGTCGCTAGTTAATTCTCTCATCTTATGGTAGTCTCGTATGCCTTCCACACCCTAGCTTGCATTAGCATAGACTTGAAACCCATCTGTGGTTGTTTACGCATCGTACGGTATAGATCAGTTGCCTTGATGGTTCCTCTAAAACCCTACAAGACAATAAGCCTTTTGATGGTGATTTAACTTACATTTCATTTTTATTGTAGTCTCACACGCACCCTGCACCCTTGCTCACATAGTCATAAATGTGACACCTTTTGAGGTTTTTTATGCCTTGTGTGATGCAGGTCAGTTGCCTCGACGGTCCCTCTGGGATCTTGCAGGGCATAAAGCTCTCTTGATCTCCTGTCAACTAAACTTGCCCTACAGTAGTCTTGCACATGATCTACACCTCATTGTGCACTGGCATAAACGTGACACCCTTTGAGGTTGTTTACGCTTTGTGTGGTACAGATCGGTCGCCTCGACAATTCCTCCGAAATCCAGTAAGACGTAAAGCCACCTTTTGTCGCTTTTTTCAATCCTTCTATTCTTTTGCACTTTTTGCATTTTTTGCATTTTTTGCATAATCACTTGCTTAGCAATGGCTTCCACCACCACCGTTGTTAACACCTTCAATGCGAAGGTGCCCTTCGTGGTCCAAGGCACTACTAGTGCCGAAAAACTACTGAATCCAACACAAGAAGCACGCTGGTCTCTCAGAATCCAAAACCGAGGACCTGAGGGACTGGCCCAGCAACACGAGCATTACAGTTTCCTTTGTGCAGAGGTGCAAGATAATCTACCCTTGTATTTACACAAATCTGAAGAAAAACATAGCTTCGAGTTTGCTTACTGCAACGGGGAGGAATTCGTTCCTACCCCCGGCATTTCTTTGCCTTTAACACAAGCATACCAAAGGCTTCTAGATCAACTAATCCAATTGATCAGGCTTAGGGAGCAACAAGATACAACATCTAACTAGGATGATGCCTTTCAAGATGGATAGAAGGAACTCAATTCCCAATTTAACGAGGGAGGTCAGGCCAACCCTGTTCCTGTCCCGCCTACCTAGTCCTTCTGGGCTAACCCGTTGTCTATCACCACCCCCTTTGTCATCACGCCTATGCTTTAGCAGCCTACAACCGCAACTGCAATGGGTAGCCATGCTACATTCTTGGTGCATCATCACCCCTATTCCCTAATTACACTTGTAGCAATTGTGCCGTTGTAAGCTATTTATCAGCACATTCCCAAAGTGCGCAACATGCCTATCACTGCTACCCTACCACATGTCCATACTGGACCTACTTTGCAACCGCACATAACTCCTATGACGATTCCTACGTATGCATCTGTTCCACCCACTATGGTGGGCCCAAGCCCATCCATGTGGTGGACCCTATTTACCTCTTCATCTATTCTACAATCGTTGCTGATGTCTCACTACGTTCACCCTCAGGCCTACCCAATCCTGCAAATGGTACATCCTGGCATGGGGCCATGGTTTGTCCCACCAATAACCTAAATGGCCTATCCGGTGACTCAACCCGCTATTACTACTCTGACAATACCACCCACCAGGTGGTGGACAACACAAAAAACACCTTTAGCGGAGACGGCCCCAACGACATCATCAATGGGTCAAATCGCCACCACCACCATGCCACATGTGGGAGTTGCCTATGCAGTCCCTCAGCCGTCTACATCGTAGTCGGCTCTAGACCAAGCATTTTAGCTCATCCAGATCCTAACTGAGGAAGTAAAATGCCTCAAAGCTATTTGGTTTGATACAGTACAAGTCATGGAATTTTATCAAGATGACCCCGTCAACCCTGTAATCCCTGCTTTGATATTACCACCCAAGATGTCCCTCCTGCACTTCACGAAGTACGACAAGGAAGGGGATCCCAATACACATCTTGTCACTTTTCGGTCAGAGTCTTTGCTATTGCAACAGTGGCCACATATGATCATTTGTGTCTTTGCCATGTCCCTAGCCAAGAAAGCCCTAGATTGGTACTACACGTTTCCATGTTCATCCATTTCAATTTTGGAAGAACTCTTGACCCAGTTTGTGATGCGCTTCAAGTACAACTTGAATCCAGAAACCACACTAGATCAGTTGATGGGTGTGAAACAAGACCCTCTAGAACCAGTCCAAAAATTCATTCAACGCTGGAGCATGACCCTT
Organism: Gnetum montanum; assembly: GCA_015680685.1. Classification (NCBI taxonomy): domain Eukaryota; kingdom Viridiplantae; phylum Streptophyta; class Gnetopsida; order Gnetales; family Gnetaceae; genus Gnetum; species Gnetum montanum. Next base: position 632,374 of record MNCI01007802.1, on the reverse strand, counting down.
AACAAAATTCGTGAGCCCATCGTGGAGGCTCATTTATTAGCCGTCTTTAAGGGTGCAGTGAACGACTTCATCAAGTCCAAACTATATTACCTCGCTCCATGCTCTCTTAGCCAAGCTTTCGCTCAGACAAAAAGCATACAAGATGTAGCCAAGGGGAGCAGAGAATTGGCCTATATCACTTACAAGAACAAATTTACAAACAAGGACAAGGGTAAGGCCCCAACAACCATGGTGGTTGCTATGGCAACTGAGGCTAAGCCCAAACCTAGCAATAGTAGAAACAAGAATAACAAGAAACCGTCCATACCTACGATTGACTTTGTACCCAAATCGGGCCAAGCATCACAACCTGCCACACCTGTGCCCTAGACATTTGCATATACTAAATCCAACTTTGAGCGCAAATATCGTTCGAAATACATTCCACTATCTATCAAACCTTCAGAACTCCTGAAGCAACTATTGGTAGCAAGATACATCCAACATAAGCAGATGTCGAAAAAAGAAAACATGAGATATCGATGCTACTGTGAGCTCCTTAGGAATTCCTCTTTGGCCCTGCCTAATGAGCCCCCAGTTCCTAGGGATTTTAGGCTAGATAGATATTGTGACTACCACCAACTATGTGGTCACACCACGGATTATTGCCTATCATTGCAGGATGACATCCAAAGATTAATTGATCTGGGAAAGCTAGTGCTGGATGAAAGTAACCTAGTATGCCCTGGAAACCAATCTATGTATGTCTACATAGATCCCCCCAATGCCAATAATTCTGGTTATGTAATCAACGTCATCAGTATTAACAATGATCCCACACCACCCTTCTAGCCATTTGTGATTCCTGTGCCTCAGCGTAGTGCACCAATACCACCAATTTTTGGTCCAAGTTCGCAGCTTCCCTTCATCCTAAAACTCCCACCATGGGCATCTACCTCTGCACCTCTTGTTGGTGAGGCCACGCGACCCCATCAGTTAACACCTCTAGCTCCATTCATCATCAGGGGGCCAACGTCTTCGAAAACCCCCATCCTGTGCAATAACATTAAACAACCTCCTCACCCCACAAGGTGAGAACCCTATTTGGTGGGCAAGGCATCGAAGGGAAATACCATCAAAAGTGTCTCCAATACTATGCCTTCATCCCTCGTATTTACACCTTCATCATCAAAGATGAAGGTCAACACAATTACATAGCCTGCATTACCTTGCCGACAAGGATCTGAACTTAGGTCCGAGGTCATCTCTCTTCGAGAGATTCATCTTCTAGGACGAATCGAAGAGGAGGAAAGTGTCAAACAGGTGGGTAGCCAAGACTTCTTAGATGCCGTCACCCAGGTCGTGCAAGCCCTAAAGTAGAAAAATGCTACATTGAGCTTGTACGACCTAATCATGACATTTGTACATCATTGCGAGGCTCTAGTCTACATGTTAACGGTGATTCTGGTTGACAAAAACATGCTAGTGGAAGAGGAAGCAATCCACTCAGTCATATTTCCTCTATACCCATGGAGTTGGCAATACCTCAATTAACTTTTAGCAGTGACGCCATTAAGGAAGATCTCGAAGGGGGTCAAGTGACTATGGCATCTCTCTTCATCATAATTCGGGTCAGCCAACATCAGATCCGAAGGGTACATGTCGATGATGGGGCTACCACAAACATCATTTCCTTCCCTATTATAGATAAGTTGGGATTGGTCAACCAGATTAAACTAACGGCGACATCGTGTCTGAGGTCCTTCAACAGGGCACGCATCCTAGTTAAGGGCACAGTTCACGTAAAATTCGTAGCAGGGGACTAGTTCCCCATAGATGCAACATTCATCATGGTTGAAGAAATGCCCAGGTTTAACATGATCTTGGGAAGATCGTGGTTAGCACAACTTAGGGCTGTCTTCTCGCATATACACTAGGAAATCCACTTACCATACGCGGGTAGGGAGGTGATAATCCATGGTAATGGGGTGGTAATGCAACCAACAGCAACATAGGCATGGAACAGGGTTCAAAAGTGATAACCTCTAAAGATGAAGTGCTTGTTCATGCATACATTAATCATGCAACGAAGGGATCGGTCCAAAGAGCTGACCCTCAAATCGAAAATGCATGGGTTGAGTTACCTTTCCAAGCGAAGAACAGTGATATGAGTGAGGGCCCTGGTGAAACGCCTCGACCTTACATTCTGATCAACCCACAAAAGCTCAAGAGGTAGCTATGGATACCATAGCAACCTTACGACTTCCCACCCAGTTGCTATCCTTACACATTCACCGTTTCCTTGCCTTTTCAATATGCCATCCTTTCGTCATGATACACTATGGCTCGAAATGGCCTAAAACTAGCACCGTGGCATTCCACTTTATCAACATGTCACTCCCCCAGCATGCTACACCAATGGCCTGAAATGGCCTAAAACTAGCATTGTCACCTTTCGCTTTAACTTATTACGCAACGGCCCGAAATGGCCCAAAACTAACAATGGCCCGAAATGGCCTAAAACTAGCATACAAGAGCATGAAAACTTTACATAGTACATAAGTTAATACAAAATTAGTTTCCTTTCTAAAGTTTCTCATTTCATTCAAAATTTTCACTCGTTGGTAGTGTTTATGAAATTTTAAAAAATTTTCAAAAAAAAGGGTCTCATGCTATCATGGGTTATCTCCGTTTGCATCGCCTTCACCGTTTGCCTCTGCTTCATCTACTTGTGCATCACCCAATCCTGTGTTGCCTCCTGTCGGTTCTTCATTTCCTCCTGCCACAGGTCTCACACCTTCATTTTGAGTGTGTATCCCAAAAATGACGTAGTTAGCTAGGGCAACAAATGCAATAAATGCTAACTATAGAATAGCATTAAAGTGACTAACCTGAGGGGAGCCTGCATTGGTATTAAGGGGTATCTAGTCTAGAACAAGCCTGAGGTGATGCCCAATGTCCTCTATCGAAATGTCCATTCAACGCTTGCCACTACGCTCAGCATTTGTAGCGGTAACTTTCTCCCTTTCCAAGGTCATCCACTTTAGAGGTTTCAGGGAAAGGGAGGTGATTGCAGTCTCTCCTATAGAAAGGTTCACCCTCAAGTCATAAGATTCTGTGACCCTCACCTGCTCTTTGAACTTGGCATAGGCCTCAAAAGTGCTGATGGCCTTCATGAACGTTTCATACAAGAACGCCTCCACAACAACATCTTTATACAATCTTCGATGGGTTTCATTTTCTAGCTTGTATGTATGTTTTTGATCCTTCTAGGTTTTCCCCCATTCGAAGACCTTAGCACTGATGTCCTTCATGTCTTGGCACTTCTAGGCTAGTAAGTCCATCTTCATCTACTGTTCGATTATCTCGCAAGTGGACTCAACGTTTTGATAAACGAAAGTCCAAAACCTGGTGTAGTCGTCTACATCCCTTTTCAAATCAATAGGGTCAAGGTTATGGTTTATGAGGAAATTGATCCTTGACCTAAGGTTCTCCACCTTGGCAGTTAGTTTGGCCTCTCTCTGCTCAGTCCTTTAGACCTATTTCCACAGGTCCTCATTGGCACATCTACACTCCCACAGAGAGCACGCCGAGTGCAAGACACATTTCTAAGCCTCATCAAACGTACGACGAGACACATCGATCACATCAGGTGAGAGTGTGGGCACCACACCAACCTCCATAGGTTGTGTCAGGTCCCACTTGAGCTGAGAGGCTGTTTAGCACAAAAAGCGTAGTAATCACGTTAGCATAACATAATCAACAAACTCAAAATTTTTAGCATAGCAACATAAGGACAGTTAACACTCCTACTTACCCACACGAGGTTCTGCCTGTTGAAGGCGTTTGATCATGTCATCAACAAGTCCCTGACCAAATGCAAATTTGTTAGGGACTTCAACCCTTGATTTCGTGTGAGGCAGGGGAGGTCCTGAGACATCGATAGTAGCACCTATTATACGATTAAACATGTCAGCAATGGCCAAAATGGATTATGGTAAGGCACACGCAAAGCCTAACTCACTAGCATCTGACTGCAGTCTTTCTTCCTATCGATGCAAGACGATTGCGGTAGGCTCGGTAGAAGGCCTAGCCAAGCCCATGAAAGCCCCTACCTCATGCGTTGGTGCCTTTCCTTTCAAGAGACCAGCATCTTGCTTATTTTCGGGAGGTACCTCTTCATTGGTAGGAAGAGGCTCCCTAATGAGAAGAGCCCCTACCCTAGAGATAGGAATTCCATTATTCCTGATCCAGGCCCTCTCCTCCAAAAATGGGGCCCCCACGTCTTTATTTGTCACCCTCATCCTGAGGGCCGACACTTCCTCATTGCCTTGTTCTTCATCTTCTTCTTCTTCTGCTAACAAAAGGGCATGCATAGGTCAATTCGAAACAAGTTAACTCAAAACAGATGCCACGCTATGATGCACTACTTAACGAAACATAGAATAGCAGAAAATAGCAAAGTAAACATTATATTAAAAATTTCTTACCAATGGGGGGTTGTGTTCATTGTAGCTTGAATCGCAGTCTTCGCTCGTCCTCTTCATGAGAACTTTCCCTGGCTGGGGGAGGTCTCTTTGTTTGCAGCTCCACAGGCATAGTCTCAGCTATGAGACGTTAACCCTATGTCACGTTGCTGATTATGATAGGGGGCATCTCTCCTATACTATCTTGGCCGCAAGAGCTACGAATTTCCAGACCTTTAGTCATTACAGACAAAGACTCCCCAACCATTTTTGGGGGATCCTAGGCTTGCATAGTTCGAAGGACCTATCAAATCCATGGCTTGGGAATCTGGTTGTGATCTAGCTCAGAGCAAACTCCATCCTCCTGGACCACCAAGAACTCTGTGAAGTGCTTCAAACAGCCTATGTAGAAGGCATAGTGTATGTTATAGCGGGACTTCGTTTGCTCACGGAGTCCCAAAATCTCAGCCTGCAAAGCACTATATAGGAATTCAGCCCAATTGTAACGGGCCCCCTCCTCCATGACTTCCCGCATTACCCAAGCCTGCTCAAGCCTGAGGACATTTCCTTGGGTGAGCAGTTGAGGGAATGCATAGACATGAAAGATTGGGTATATCCCCATGGCAGGACTTTCCTTAAGCTTTTCCATAGGAAACCCCTTTCACTCCTTGGTGAGCCTCAACCACTCCTCAATATGTTGCTTCTAAAGGGTCAACTCCTGCTTACCCTTCGACACCACGTCAACACCATCAGTAGGGACACCAAAAAAATTCACAAATAGCTAGTCATTGATGTCAATGACCACCTGCACACCCCGCACATACATACAAAAATGACTCACCTGCCTAGAGAAGGAGTTGACCAAGGAAATCATCTTGGCAGCAGAGACACATGGATTTAGAGCCATGAACAAATCCATAAGTCCAACCATTTAGATTTTTCTAAGCAAGGGGTCTAGAGCCCCTCGTTCTAACCAGCTCTGGCTCGCTGCTAGTTCACCATATCTGACGTAGATGTTTCTCCCTTGCCTCTTGGCAGTTACCACCATCACCTCATGAGGCTTCTTCACCCTTGCAGCAATGTTCACGAAATGTACTTAGCATAACAATGTAGAAAATGAAAAAAACTATGGAAACACTTGAGCATGTGGTGCTTGCCTATTAATCCACCAAGTCTATACAGTGATGGGAATAGTGGGAGTTCAACTGCCAGAACCGCTTCAAGTGTGACCTACTTAAAAGGTTCTCTTCACTCCTTGTCTAGCCAACCTTTCACCCTACAATGACTGTAGAAAGTGAAAAGCATGCGTAGGTAGGAACAGTATTCCCCCCCCCCCCCCCCCCCCCCGCAATGACCAATCACGCTTGCCCGTAGGCTCTTGGTAGAGTTAAATTCTCGTAAGGCTAGCTGCATTGTGGCCAACTCACCCAGCTGTTCATGAACCCCGTCATCATCAATATAGAACCTAGTGATAAGCACACACTAGCAGCACTTGGCCAGGTACGGCCGACGTTGCATAACCAAGCAAAGCAAATACGTGAAACTCACCCATCAACACAATAGACGATCCCTTGTGGGTTCTGAAAGTATGTCGCCATGTGGCATGTGAGATACAATGTGTTGTACTAGTAATAGCACTGGTATTCTGGCATATCCCAGATCTAGGCTAAATGCCTCAACCCTATTGAGTGTTGGGTGGACCCTCCTCCTGACCTACCTGTAGTCGCGTCATCGGAAAGGTATCTCAGGATGCCCCGATTTGTCCCTGGCAACATGACCTCTATTATGCTGGATGCTTGTGTCTCGTCTAAGGAGGACCAAACCATGAGACTAAAATGATTGAGGAGGAATTGCAAGAAGTCTCGCACCCCATCCCTAAACCAAATCGCTCACTCTCCCACATGTATTGGGGGAGGAGGAACGTTGGCCATAGGTCTACCCACATGACATAGGACCCCTTCAAGATCCAAAATGATCAGCCTAGACCTTGGCCCTACCCTGCACGATGCAACAAGAAAATATTGACATCACATTTGAACGCAATGCATGCACAACATAGCAATGCCTAGCAGACCATAAATGTAGCATAACATAACCCCTTGTCCATACATAGTGTAGCAAGGATGCGAAAGTCTAGCGTAGCGAGAACATGCAAGTAGCTTAGCATAGCAACAAAACAACTAACAACATACTCAAACAAAAACACGTGTCATGACATCACATCATACATAACCAAACCCTCCTGAGGGTTTTACATTGCACCATGCCAAGGTCAAACAACTTAAAGGGCACCAGCCCCGCAGTCGTGACAACAGCAGTGGCAGCAACGGCCTTGCATGCAATCAGAACAAAACCCTTGCACAACAGTCATGACCAAAAGAAAAAAAGAGGCTATGGAAACACAAAAGCTAAAACAACATGGCCATGGAAAATACAAATAGCAAAAAAAATAAGACACAAAACTAGAGCAGAAAGTGGTAGAAGGCACAAGATGAAAAGGGTAGAGAAGACATGAAAACTCACTGGGTCAACGGTGTGCTCTCCTACACCAGAACGTGCACTTGTGGCCCATGCCTCAGGGCCTTTTTCACCTCTCTGACCTTCACAAGTACCAACTAAGTTTTAGGAGCCATGGTCCTGCTTGCATATTTACGATCTTCGCTTTAGAAATTCACCTCGCTACTTGATTAACCTAATTTCTCCGTGCTCCAAAATTGCCGAGTGGTCTAATGAGGATTCTGCACTTTTACAGTGAAAATGGCAAAATTACCAAATCTCAATCCCTATTTATGGTAGTAGTGGAAAAATGGGGAAACTTTCTCTCTCTCTCTCTCTCTCTGATTAATGTGGGGCACGGTGTGCAGCGTAGCATGCTCGCCACGACATCATGACACTATTAGCATTTGAACCTTGACACGCTTCAAGACAACTACTCACCTTCCAAAGAAAAAAATATAATAATATTTTTTTTTGATTAAATGTCTGAGAAGACCTTAAACTAACAAGCCTAGCATGGTTTCACTCCTCAGGATCCTAAAATAGTAATTTCGACCCGTAACGTTCATAGTTTGCAATGACGCTAAACTAACTACATCCTTACATCAGCAGTTACCTCATACGCTTCAAAATAGGTGGTATCACATTTCCTAGTAGTTTCATGTCTTCATTCCTGCACTGACAGTTTGATACCCTTTGTACTTGCAATTTCCTTCTTTTTATTATTATTTTGCATATTAAGATTTTGCATGTCGTAATATGGAAGTTTGAGATGACACTAAACTAGAAATTTGGCATTCGCATATCAACGGTTACACAACTTCGCACTTCACATCAACAATTTTCATATCTTTAACAATTCTAGACTCTTGTGCCTTAGTGGTCTGCCATGACCTTAAACTAGCAAACTCTCAATCTTTACATCGCCTTACTTAGCAAGTCGCATCTCAGTGTTGCTTTGCAAATTTGCATTTCACACAATCTCTGATGACCCTTACCCAGGCTTTCATCTTATGATGGTAGGTAAAGTAAGAGATGGAAATCCATCGTGCCCTTTCCACACCTTTAATGTTAGCAAGGCCATAAGGCAAGCTCATGAGACAGTTGAACCCTGACATGATCGACTAGGGGTCGACTACGATCAACATTAGAGAAACCTTAGAAGCATCCTCGAATTTGCCCAGACACCTGGTCCAAGCACTAGACCTAGAGGCCGGGGATGTAACCGAAGATCCTCTTGTCAAGATACCCGTGACCACGTCAAAAAGGAAAGTAAAGACGTTAAGACTTAGCGCCCTCCTAGACACACAAATACATGAGGGCATAGTTAAAAATTTGCAGGATCACATCGATGTTTTTGCATGGTCATACAACGACATGTTGAGTTTGGATCCATAGCTGATTTAGCATAACATCATCCTAGATCCACATGTAAAGGCAGTCAAGCAAAAGGTGCGTAAGATTAAGCCAGAAATCACACTAGCCGTAAGAGATGAAATTACTAAGTTGTACTGAGCAGGTTTCATCCGCGCGGTCGACTATTCAGAGTGGGTGTGCAACATTGTTGTAGTTTCACAGAAAATAGGAGGGATATGAATTTGTATAGAGTTTCAAGACTTGAACAAGACAACAATCAAAGACAACTTCCCACTCCCGAGCATCGATCAACTCATTGACACCATAGCTAGTCATGCTTTGCTATCCTTCATGGATGGCTTCTTCGGATACAACCAAATCCACATCAACCCAGAGCACTAGTTGTTGACAACCTTCATGAATCCATGGGGAAGCTTCTACTATACCATGATACCTTTCAGGCTCAAGAATGCTAGAGCAACCTACCAGTGAGCCATGACATACATTTTCAGTGACTACATCCTAAAAATGTTAAACGATTATGTAGATGATATAGCGGTTAAGTCCAAATAGGCAACCAATCACCCACGTGATCTAGGGGTAGTCCTCAAGTGCTGCCAAAGGCACGAATTATGCCTCAATCCTAAGAAGTGTGTCTTCGGAGTAAAGATTGGATGCATGTTAGGGTTCATAGTATCGAAGGTCGGAATATGGGTGGACCCCGACAAAATCAAGGCCATCGTCAATCTAGCGCCTCCCACAAACCTTAAGGAGTTACATAGTTGACAAGGTAGGGTACAATTCATTCAAAGGTTTATAGCAAGGTCGATTGACAAGTTACACCCCATGCAACATCTCCTAAAGAAGGGAGTTGACTTTGAATGGACAACCTAGTGTCAACAAGCCTTCGATGACCTAAAGCAAGAGCTCTCACACCTCCCAACGGTGCACCCATCGCAAAGGGACAAACCTTTCTTCATATACCTTGCCACCTCCAACACATCCATAGTGGCACTGCTATGTCAGAAGCGGGACAATGGGTTTGAGATACTGGTGTACTACATAAGCCACGCACTAATAGCATACGAGGAAAAATACAATGAGGTGGAGAGGAACTGCCTAGCCTTAGTATTCGCACTAAAAAAGTGGCAGCATTACCTATTCCGCAGCATAACCAACATCATTTGCAAAAGCAACATACTCCGGGCTATCACCAACAACCTATACAAAAGTGGTAGGATAGCTCGATGGAAGGCAATAACTGTGGAGTTTGACCTATGCTATGTAAGTCAATCATCAACAAAGGGTCAAGCCATAGCAACCCAACTTATGGCCTCGCCAGTCGATGATTAGGCAACCATAGATCTCGAGTTCCCAGATGAATACATTAGCAATGTCACCATCGTCCCATCACATTTCGAAGCAACCTTACACTTTGACGATGCCTCAACCATGAAAGGAGGTAGCGCCGCTACCACAATCACATTCCCCTCTAGGGAAATGTACCCATCTACTTATCGTTTTTTGTTCCCTTATAGCAACAATGTGGTAGAATATGAGGGGCTACTCAGAGGCCTCTTAACTGCTTGAGCGCTGCATGTACAACACCTAGCAATCTAGGGAGATTCACAACTAGTCGTGAATCAAATCACCGAAGTCTACACCTGCAAGGCTACGCACCTAAAACCCTACTACAACCTAGCAAAAATCCTACTGAAGCAATTTATGACCATTGATGTGCAACACGTGCCACGCAACGAGAACACCGTAGCAGACGGCTTAGCTACCCTTGCGTTAAACATCCCATTGCATTACTTGGCAAACCTACCAACTACAATCATAGAATGCACGGAGCCTATCACTCAGGTGGAATATGTGGCCTCTGTCGATGCTGCAGATACCTAGGAGTGGTATGATATCATTAAATCTTATTTACAGCATGGAAAACCCCCAGGTGGATTGACATCGGCTCAGAAAGATGAAATCCATAAGTGTGCTTGGCAATACATGCTCATGGGAAATGATGCCCTGTGCCAACGATCCTACGATGGGATATTGCTGGCATGCATGGGTGGTGAGCAAGCAAAAAAGGTAGTTAATGAGGTTCATGAAGGGCTGTGCGGTGGACACATAGCACCTAGGGCTATGGCTACAAAAATCAGACACCTAGGATACTATTGGTTCTACATGGAGCCTGACTACCTGTCAAAAGTCAAGACATGTGACACATGCTAGAGATATGCAAATCTCATACACATAGCACCTACAGACCTGCACCCAACACAAATTACATGGTCCTTCCAACAATGGGGACTAAACCTCATAGGGCCTATCACGCCTAAGTCCTTCACAAGGCATAGCTTCATTATCACTACCACTAAGTATTTTACTAAGTGGATGGAAGCTATTCACCTGAGGAAAACGACGTCTTAGCAAATCTGCCATTTCATCCTTGATAACATCGTAACTAGGTTTGGGCTTCCGATGACTATTGTGATCGAAAATGGGCCACAGTTCAGCAGTATGGAAACCTAAACCTTCTGTAGAAATCTAGGCATTAAACAATCATTTTCTTGCCATTATTATCCACAGGCAAATGGGCAGGCAGAGGCTACAAATAAGTCCATCGTCAACTTGCTGAAGCCGATGCTTAACAACAACAAGAGGCGATGGCATGAGCGAATACTCTACATCCTCTGGGCCTATTGAATGACTTGTAGAATTACAACAATTAAGACCCTTTATAGTCTTGTTTACAGTTTTGAAGTAATATTACCTCTTGAGTTGCGGGTACCCTCACTCCAGATGATCCTATTCGACATCGTGAATGAAGCCCAAAACAACGAGTCACGAACCATTGACCTAGACTTAGTGGAGGAGGAACACATGTAGACACTAAGAAAAATCAAGCACTATCAGAACAAACAACAACAGAAGCACCATGCAAACCCACATCGACAACCAGTGCAGAAGGGAGACCTCGTCCTCAAGGCCGTCTGTGAGCACATGAGTAAGTTCTCAGCCAATTGGGAAGGTCCTTACGTGGTCACTAAAGCCTTCGGGAATGGAGCCTTCAAACTAGCAGACATGGACGACAATGAGTTCGCCAACCCGTTGAATCACACATACCTCAAACCATAATATGTTTGAAGCGCAATGGCAACAACACCGAGCACCATTCACTACGACGATAAACTAGAAGTCGCACCAAGCAGGGTCTACAATGATGATAAACTAGCAACATCGAGCAACATCTATCACGATGTTAAATTGGCAGCAATCGTCTACCACGACATAAAACTGGCATTCTTAGTCCAATGTGACTATAAACTGGCATTGCACATATGCTATGACGTAAAATTAGCGTGTATGGTCTTTTGGGATCTTAAACCAGCACAGCGGTCTGCTGGGACCTTAAACCAGCACATGGTCTACCAAGACCTTAAATAGGGTTTGCATCACACCCTCAACATGCACCACCACTAGATATACATCGAACGAAGGGGCATGATGCCGGTGCATGGGTGGAACATCGCAGCTCTAGGACGTAGTTCTCGATGCAAGGAGAACGTGGTCTGGAGCATACGTGGTGCCGCCATCCTTGGTGTCATGCTGACCCTTCGAAGACATTGTACGATGTCACACAGGCCCTTTGAACCTACTGTCACCATGGCCCACTGCCTTGACGGTAGTTCTTGGACTCGTTCCCACTTCTGAGGTGTTGACAGTATTGTGGCCTAGCCATAATATTGTTGCTCTTCAGTTTCCCTCCAAGGTTTCGACTTGCGCAATGTTCAGCTATGTGGTAGCTGATCCCATAGCTGGACTGAGCATGCATTCCTTTGGTGGGGATTCTAGTGCATCCGTGTCCATAATAGCTCCCAGTGCCTTAGAGGCCAGCTCCCTTGCACTGGCGTTGCCAAGGTAGCTGCTGGCCTTCCAGCTTTGGGCATCTCACACCAGCAACGGTGCCCAAGAGTAACAACAATGCTAGCAACTAGTAAGACCTTGTCCCCACAAACACACCTCGCTACAGCAGCAAACGTTATAGCGTTGCGAAGTGAGAGCCTTAACTAGCTTCGCTACTTTAGACTACAAATTCCATCACGTGCGTAACACAGCTTGCCATGCGAAAGGTTGCAGTAGGCAAGTCAGAACCTTCCATGGATGTAACGCAACTCATCCTATAGAGGGGATACCTACCTACAAGAGTTGAAGAACAACACTAGCCAAAGATGAAAACACAAATGAGCCCCTTAGAGCACTTCGACGAGGGACTCAGCTAAACATCATCTTTGCTCTCTGCCTTAACCTTTACAAAACCAATGCAACACTCTCAAGCATAGCCAAGCGACGTCTCAGAACTCACCAAGTGAAAACATTTGCATTTCTCTTGCTGAGGTGTTTCATATTCTTTGCTAACATCCATCAAGCCTGTTCTCCAGGCGTTGATAAAGAGTGGTCAATGAAAGACCTTAAAAATGCAAGGTCATCCTTAATTCACCAGGCTCTTGTAGTCTGCACAGCACTATGGTAGTTCATCGGGAGAAGAACATTCTGAGTCCAGGTTGACCAGTTCGAAAAAGTTTCTACTTTAAGCATGGATAGGCCCTGTACCATCTTGCTCATCCACCAAAGTAGCCTAAACAGCTGGTAGCCTACTTAGGAACAGTGTGCAGAATTGGCAATAGCATCCTAGATGTGCAAGAAACAGTTCAGGAAGTTTTCTAAGTCACAAAGCCACGCTATGTAGTGTAGCAAGCTGCAGAAGATGATGGTAGAACAAAGTGCTACGCTACACGATGTCACACAATATAGCATGGAAACAACCACACCACCCACTCCCCTCACCCAATTTTGAGTTCTGTAGTGATGCCTCTTTTCGTCAGGAAGTGGTGGACCATGTCTGCTACTCTGCTACGTTGAGCTACATGGCACAGCAAGGCATAGCAATCCTACAGAAGAGACAAAAGGTAGTTTGAAAGGTGGAGTCAACGGAGTTTACAAGACTTCCATCGTAGGAGAAAGGTTTGCAAATTGGCAGAGCTGTCGTGGCTAAGGCAAGTTGCTACACTACGCTATGCTACGTAGCATAGCATAGTGTAGCAAGCATGTGACATATAACAGAACACACAACAAAGTGCTATGCTATGCCAAGTAGGCTATGTCACAAAGCACAACAAGGCATACAGGTGGTTGTGTGACATCAATGCACTCCACCTAATCGAACCGTTGGCACACATCTCCAGACGCTCATGGCGCAATTACAGCATGGTAGGATCATAGTTATTGCATGGTACGCAATGGTCTTGTAGGCCCAACGGTCATAGATGAATTGAGTGGTGCCAGTAAGACAACACAAGCCTACGACACATAGCATTCAAAATCACCCCTTTTTGGTTACCTTCAGCCCTATAAATATCCTGGCAAACAGCATGTAATAGGTCGGCAATTTTGAGAAGTACCCACAATTTGGAAAAGTTTGCAATTTTTAAAGTTGGCAATTTCAAAAGAGTTTGCATCTTTCTTGAAGAAAACAGCTTCCAAGTAGTGGGAACTTTGAAATTCTAAAACAAAGATTTCCCCTCTCTCCAGCATTGTAATATCAAATTCATCTATCTAACATTGTAAACAGTGAGTCTCTCTCGGCTGGCGTAAGGTCCCTATCTCCATTCTACCACCTTGGTAGAGCCTTGCATTGTTTGTATGCAAGTCCGCATCCAAGCGCATAGCTCTTTTTTCCTGGCACGCCTTGGTTACTCTCAAGACTTCTGCACTCCCTCATGCTATGGAGTAAATTGTATCCACCCTGACCGAACAAGTTTGTAGCTTTGGAGCGGTGCATGTTTCTAACCATACTTTACTTTATCTCTCATTTGTTGTCTCGTTTTTTGCATTATTTTCTGTCTTATTTACCTTTAAGAATTATTTCATATTACTGTTGCATTTTTATAGTTTCTCCCTTGCTTCATTTACCCTTAATGATTATCTCGCATTTCACATTATTTACATTGCAAAAGGCTATATCTATGTCGATGTAAGTTCTTGTCTGATCAACTAGACCGTTCAGGGCACCTCGTGTCTGCACAGACCCAACACAGCCCTCCTGCAAATATGGGATTGGAACTGTCGCATCCGTCGACCCCCGACATTCTTCCAGCCGCCAATGTTTTTGGTTACTATAAAGCTATTTAATGGTCTAGGAAGGTGTAGTACTAGGGCATTGAATTTCACAAAAATGGATCGAGGTACACCCAAAAAGATACAGGTCATCTAAGGAATCACACACTCACCAGAGATAGTCAAAGACATCTAATCATTTCTTGGACACACTGGCTACTACCAGTGGTTTATAGAAAATTTCTCTAAGATCACAAAGTTGTTGGTCGAGCTTATAAAGAAAGATGCTTCATTTATTTGGACTAAGGAGTGCAAACATGCATTCCAATAGCTAAAGGACAAACTCATAAAAAATCCAATTCTATGGGCACCAAACTAGTCTAGACCATTTCACATAATGACAAATGCATCTAATTATGCTTTGGAAGTTGTGCTTATGCAATTGGATGATAAGAAACATACATACTACATCCACTGTGGTAGTCAAAGCATTATGGGTGCACATTTGAATTACACCATAACTAAGAAAGGACTAATGACAATGGTGTATGCTTTTGAAAAGTTTAGGCACTATGTGCTTGGCTATAACATGTTTGTGCACATAGATCATAGTTCCATTCACTTCCTAATTAGCAAGCCAATGGTGATCCCTTGTATCATACGATGCTTGGTGATCTTTCAAGAATTCAATCTTACAATGGTAGATTAGAAAGGAACTAAGAATGTGCTCATTAAACATCTCTCTCAATTAAGATGGAATAATAAAAAGGAGGAGAGCCCACTCTCTAATCAATTTTTGAACACACTCCTCTTTACAAGAGAAATCAATGACCAAGTGTCCACAAAAATAGAATGGTACAATGGCATCCTCACTTGCCTTCTTACTCAGGAGATTCCACAAGATCTGGACTTTAGGAAGAAACAATAGTTTCTTCATCAGGTATAGTACTTTATGAAAATCAATGGATACCTTTACAAGGTGTGTGATGATGGCCTAGTTCATTGGTATGTCCCTAATGCAGATCAAATACACATTCTCCAAGATGCTCATGAAGGTCCTTACAGAGGCCACTATGTAGGGAGGTGCATGGCCTTAAAAATCATGATGGTAGGATACTATTGTCTTACAATCTTCAAGGATGTCCATTAATTTGTCCAATCTTGTGAGCCCTATTGACAAGATGGTGCGATGACCACTTGAATGGATGATCCTCAATAGTGCATTTAACCACCTAAGCCCTTTAACATATGGGGCATAGACTTTATGGATCCCATCATACCTATGTCCAATGAAAATACATACATCATCATAGTAGTCAACTACTGCACCAAATGGGCAGAAGCAATAGTTGTCACTAATTGTACATCATTCACTACTCCTAGATTTGTACAACAAACTATTGTAAACAGGTTTGGGATGCCATGTGCACTGATTTCTAACAATAGAGCTCATTTTACAAGTACCACCTTTTGAAAACTTATGCAATGCTTGGGGGTCAAACATAAAGTAACAACACCCTATCATGCCCAAGCCAATGGTTAAGTAGAGGTAATTAATAGGGAGATCATAAAGATTCTAACAAGGACCATAAGCAAATATAGGAGAGATTGGAGCACAAAATTTAACATGAAAACTCCCTATTTGCTACTTTTCCTACGAGTTGGTGTACAAAAAACTTCCAACACTCCCAATTCAATCTAAGCTTCATACACTCTCAATAGTCTATGAACTAAATCTTGACCTAATCCTAGCACAAAAAGAAAGATTTATCAACCTCAACATGCTAGAAAAAAATTGATTAGTGGTCCTATCTTTGAATGAAGTACACAAGGCATTCAACAAACAATGACATGACTTGAGGATATGAAAAACAAAATTTTAAGCAAGAGATAAGGTTCTCTACTAGAACCCCACACATGTACTACAAAAAAATAAGTTTCAAAAATTATGGAGGGGATCTTATATAATTTCTAAAACCTTTTTCTTAGGGCCATGACCATATACAAACTTGAGAGCCAAAATAAAAAGTAGTTGGTCAACATCTAATAGTAAAGCTTTTTCATAAGCCCAAGCAAGCCAATGCAACGAATACCTCAATGGATGGACAACCATGTTTAATTTTTTAGGTCTCCTTCTTACAACTCAATCATGGGGGAGATGGCCATCCATGCTAAATTATCCATATGGCTCTTTAGTTTTTCCATTTTTTGTCTCCCATGTTTTTTATTTTACAACTTTTTTATTTTCAAAACTTTTCCTATTTTTAGACCATTTTTTGTTTTACATCATCGTTAGTACATTTGAAGCTTTCTTGAATATTTTATACTTTCTTATATATTTTACTTTGTTTTGGTTTGAGTGTGATTTTCAATTTTTTTCTAATAAATATGCTTTGTGCCAACAAGACAGAGTGGTGCTATAGCTATTTTTAATGGTGGTTTGTGCTTCATGTTTTTTTTCTTTTGCTAGTGTCTAGTTTCTATTTTTTTGAATTTCATTGCCAATTACTAAGTCATAGTTTCTTTTTCATGGAATAGGCAGTGAGTCCACGACATCCACTCATTCACAAACTCTATGGTTTTCCTTATTTTGTAAGTTTGAGGTCCCTTTCATTAATAAACCTTCAATAAATTGGTGACCTTTGTAGTTTCTAAAATTGGAAAGGATTCAAAGATTTTTACATGGTGTGGCTTCAAGGGGACTGAATACTCTTTGTACCCTTCTACTTACTTGGGTGCTTTAGTGTTTTCATCAACTTCTTATGGTTCCATGTTCCAATAACAAGAAGTAAGATATGGTCTTTGCATGGTGTGGTTCCCATCCAAAAAGATTAAAAAGAAACCAAAAAACATGATGAAAATTCAAAGAACACCCCTTAGACAAATAAATGGGCTACAACCACTAGTTATGGAACTAGAAAGATATGCTACCCATGCTTGAAGGTTCCCTCTAATTAAGGCCCTCTCTCACTTCCTAATTCTATTTTCTTTTCTTTGTGAAATGGTGATTGTTTTGTGGGAGCACTCTTGTGTCTCAAGGGGATGGATCAGTCTTAGAGTGACAATGCAAAGTCACTAAAAGAGGTTGGTTTTGATCTAGACTAAGGATGGATCTCTCAAGTCATTTTAAATACAATTCTCACAAAGGTCATATGGTTTGAAATTCCATTCCATCTTCTCTATCATCCATCTATGCTGACCATAATTCACCTCACTATTAGTATCCATGTTCTTGATTCCATGTCTTAGTATGATGTACTTGAATTATTAGGTAAAATCTTTCGAGTGTGGTCCTTAACTTCCATCGTCCATTAATCACCTATGGGGTCCACAAACTCCTTAGGTTGAGGTTATGCAAGGGCAAACAAGAAATTTGTCTATTATGGAAATGACCCACTTGCATATCTCTTGGTCAGGTTCATTAAGTACCTTATCCTTAGGCATTCTTGCAAATAGAATCTTTCGTACACCCATTTTCCACATCAGACCATGTGCTCCTTTACATATTTTATTCATTAACTACATTCTCCATCAGTTTTTTGAATTTTTGAGCTTTCAAAGTCCCTCTTCAATGATTTTCTTATATTCTTGGATTTTCTAGGATTCCATGGATCCCAATTTCAATGAAAAAATTCTCATATTTGAAATATTGACATTAGAAATTTTTACCATTTCTCATAAACACCAAAGGAGTTTTTCAAATTTTGAGAGACTAGGACCTTCTAAAGCTTATAACTTATAAACCATTTATCCAAATCACTCTATTCTTTGACCTTGTAGCTACTAAAGGTAAGGTCTTCATCGTGGGAGCCACAAATGTACCATTTTTAATAGAAAATGTTTTACCATTTTTCTAACACCCATAAAGGTTTAACTAAGAAATCAACCATTAAACACCAAATTACAAGAGTTAAACCTTTCCATCAAGCTTTGGTGAGAATTATAATAAATAATTAATAAAATAATCATAAAATAATCTATCTACGATGGTCCAACCTTTGCCAAGATGTAACTAACTAACATGAGAAGGTACTCAAAACTTTAAAGTTACACATTACATATACTAATCCATGGATGTGTTGTGACCATAGATGGCACTAAAGGAAAAGCACACGTAGGAAGCAGGACTATCCTAACTAAGGAAGAAACAACCTAGAATGGGAAGAGGCTAAGAATAGCCCCAAGAAGAACCACTCGCAACCCATGCCATAGGTCCTCTTAGAGAAGAGGCATAAGTGGAATCTATCAAACAGATTCTAGAACCAATAGCAATAATAGAGCACTCACATGGGGATGATGCACTAGCACAATTAGAAAATCTTGAGGTGACCTTGATAGAGGCCTACTTGAATCAAATTAAATCAAGAAAGGTCCAAAATTTGGTGCTCTAGGAGTTAAACTTTGGCCCTTTCCTGGAGCATGCATCAAAAGAAGTACAAGACCAGCTGAAGGCCTCACCCATGTGGCCAATCATCACTTTCACTGAGTGGTACATAGGTGAAACATTTTTATTCTAGAATGATAGGTAGACCAAATTAATGGTAAAAATAAAGGATATATTAGTGTCCTACTTAGTGTAGGCCATTGTTATAGTGCTTGGGTTGTTCCAAAAAGGGACAAACCTTACTGAAATTCCAATGCAAGTAGATCCCAGTATCAAGAAAGAATGGGTCAACGGTGCTATGGTGTCAACTGCAAGTTGTCTGACATACTCACACTAGCAAAGAGGATTTACTACAAGATTGCAGCCTTCCACCTTAATCCCTTGGTGAGGCTAAGCAAAATCAGTGCCTTCTCTACCCCATCATGCACCACTTTGAGTGGGAGATTCCTAGTCAACCTTTCGTAGCTGGTCTATTTGAAGATTAAGAAGCAATTTAAAGAAAATGAATGTAGAAGGAATGCAGTTCTCATTCCATGCATCATCAAAATACCTTTTGGAAGGGGAGGAGTAGTTTATTATACCAATGACATAGTTAAAAATGTTCCAACTACCAACTAGATGAAAATGGTGAAGGATAAAATGCTTGCAACTACAATCCATGAAGAGGAGTAGCGATCACCATCTCCACCTACCACTCAAACAATAGTGCTAGACATTGCTGCAACCACCCAATGGTTGCAAGAATATAGAGAATGACTCTTGAGTGAACAAGAGTAACAAGCATGAATAAGTGGTGAGGACCCATTTGTCTATAGACCAGTAATGAATCACCTCGATGAGGTGGGCTGAAAAATCAATTTGATGGATGAGGGTGGATCTATTTTCTCAACATAAAGAATGAAGCTACCTACAAGGTTAAATCCAAGCATCAGAGAGATCATAGTATCTCTTATAGAACAAAAATTACTCCTAGAAATATCTAGGAACACTATGAATTTCTTAGTGCACTTGGAGGAGGACAAAAAGTTAACTGTATTGGTGATGCAACATCAAGGGTAGGAGACTACAGCAGAAGTGGTCATTGATCATATTGTCAAAACTTTCAATGCACCTATGACATCTGTACCAAATATCACTACACTCAAAGATGTGAAAATGTCCATAGGAATGACAAGCGGCAAAATAAATGCAACATAACATGAAGAATTATTGGACTGACTGGTGGAAACTAGGTAACCACCTCTAGTTGTCTTTGATCTTCCAAACACTATCATTGCAACCTAGTCAGAGCTGCTAGAGGCAAGGGGAAAAATATCATTTTGGAGGGGCAACTTAAAATAGCCATGGAACAAAATGAATGCTTGGCTTAAAGAAATAAGAGCCTAGATTGCCAATCTCACATTCCTTAATCTAGTACTTATAGGAGATGAATCTATGCAATAGATTCACACCAAACTCAAAGGGGTTGAAGGATGCAAGAGAGGAAATAGTGTTCTATCAATCCTTGCTAAAGGCTACACAACACAAGATCTAAAAAGCCTTGGATCAAACTCATAAGGAGAATGTCTAACTAATCATAAAGAACTATCGCTTGCAAAATGTTGATGCACACAAGCAACCATTAACTAATTTCATCCATTAATAGTGTGAGCAATTAGCTAGAGCAAACATAGAATTGAGGATATTGGTAGTAGAGAATAGGAATCTCTCCATGGAGGAAGTCTACACCCTTCACCAGAAAATTATGATTGAGGTAGCCACCTAGAAATTGAAGGCTCTTGAATTTGACAAAGTCAAGGACCATTACAAAGAATGGGTTGGGCTACAGAAAGAAGTAAATGAGAAGCACATCCAATTAGTGAAGTCAAAGGCAAATGATATCCTCTAGTAACTCTAGTTAGGAAAAGAGTTATGGAAATCCATCATTGATGGGATAGATGCCTACAACAAAGTGGAAATTTGCATGAAGGAGTTGTAGATTGAGGAGATGACAGAGTACATGGAGCTTGCCAATCTCCATTATGCAAACTTGGCCATGTTGAATGTCGGATGGCCATAGTCAAAACTTGAGAAATAGATGGCTAACTTGTAGTTGTTGTATGAGGCTAAGTTCAAGCACCACAAGGACACCAAGGACAAGCTTGTAGTGGCTAACAATGAACTGGAAGTTCTCAAGGCCTAATTCATAGATCAAAAATCAACTACCAAGAACCTAGCTAGGAGGATGAATGACTACCAAGAACTACAGATCATATCAAGGCATTCGATATTGAATGTCAACAAATCATTGCCTAGTTTGTCAATGTGAAGGTGATGTTCCCTATAATGCATTCTCTATGGGGTATCCTTATTTTTGTCCACATTGGTGATGTCCCGTGGACCATGAATGATCCTTGGAGTAAAAATGAGAAGATGAAGGAATTACTTGATGCCTTTCACCTTCCATTGGAGGTTGCATTTATAGTAGGACAACCATAGCTATCTCAGCTATCACACATGCTCAAAGCTGATGAATATCTTTCAAAGCCTTAAGAACCTCCACTACATAGGATTATATGATCTTCACCACCATCTTCAGGCCATCATAGGATGTGTTATCCAATGTTTTGTGCAATCATGTCATGGTGTTCAAGTCTATGTCATGAACACCATAATTTTTGTAATTTGTTGATTTGTACACTCGAGCACTTAGTTTTGTTAAGAGTTAGTAAATAATCTCATACCTTCCCAATTTTGTAAAGGAACTCGAGGATGAACTTTCATTTAGTCATTAGGGTATGATGAGTATCAAAGTTTCATGTCAACAAGCACCCACTAACGTAACCTCATTGACGGGCCCCCATCAATGGGGCCCCATTTATGTGGTCTTGCCTCATCAACAGGGCCACATTGATGTAGCATTTGTTACATTGACGAGGCCCCATTGAAATAACCCTAGAGAAAAAACTATAAATACAAGCTCCCAACCATGTTTATGGGAATTTAATTCATAGTAGTAGCTAAATTCTTGCAATTTTTACCTTTGATAGTTAGAATATTTTCTTGAGTGCCCATAGTAGGAGTCATTGAGTGTACGAATCTTTATTTGAGCACTATTGTACCTAAACCACACCAATGTGTATGGAAATAAAGACAAGCTTCTTGATAAACCTTGTAGCATTCTAGATAGTTTAAATATTTTTTTTTCATTTAATGTTTTTAGTTATTTGTTCAAAGTTTCTTAGTGATTAAGCTAATTAAGTGATTAAGCAAGATAAGCTATATAAACTAAATACATAAGTATCACCACTTTGAGTGTAAACACATATTCACTTGGTAATCCTAGTAGCATTATTGCTTTGTTTTCCTAGTAGCATAGTGCATGGTAACATAGCAATGGATATGTGGGTTCAAGATGTGTATGAAAAGGGGGACTAGATGCTTATGTTAGAACTACTTATGGATTAATTAGTCAGTCAAATTAAATTAGTTATTAAATTACTCCATCTCTCTCTTTAACCACAAAAGAACATAAAACAAAAAATAATAAAAATCATATGCCTTGATTACACTTAACCATACCATGTGCATCACAAGTGTAATTGGGAAGACAATGAATGACCTTAGGGAAAGGTTCACTTCCTAGAAGACTAATGTACTGGAAACTAGAGAGTCCACAGAATTCAACTAGATCACATGTGAATTCTTTGTGATATGTATGGTTGGGCATAAGGATAGCTCGACTGCTCATCAGAAATCTATTTCAAAAATTATAACTAAGATTGAGAAGACATGGAACTTTATGGATAAGAAATTTACATTCATATTAAAGATTGTAGAACAAAAGATAGAACAGGAACTTACAAGAGAGAAGAAGAAAGGGACATGTACAAGTAGAAAGGAAAATATATTATAGTTAAACTACTTACTAATTCTAATTCAAAAGAAAATGATGGATGTGATTTATGCTAATACAAATGTTCCCAAGGATGTTGTTTCATCATGATACACTTATAAAGATCAAGGGTAGATGCTTTAAACCCAAAGTTTGTTAAAATGTAGATGCTAAGAATATTGTTTCATCCTTAAAGATATTATAGGTAGTTCTGCCAGCAACATTAATATTATCAAAATGGAACTCCTTCTTAACGTCAAGAGCAACATCATTAGTACTAAGAAACTCTACAATTGTGGAAAATTCCATCATCTAGGCAACATTATTCTTACTAGAAACCTAATCCTTATGGTTATTATGTCTAGCAACTTGTTTTCCCATGTGGTGCCACTACTCAAGCATCTTCTTACTACTACCATCCACATACGTATCATAGATCTACTACTACATGAAATTTACCACCTTTCTATGTTTTCCATCATCCTTTGTAATACCATCAACATTCTCACTCTCCACTTCCTTCAATTTCACTACCATTAATAAAAGGAAAGCTACCACCACAATTGTAGCAAAAGAATATCATCAGAACTATTCACAAGAAGATGGATGATAGTGCTAACAGCTTTACATGTAAGCATAGAAAACATCCTTTCTTTAGGTGGGTTCCATACAGAAGGAGCTAGTAAACCTATTAGTTCATATGAACCAGTGCAAGACTCTATAATTGTGAATTGATCTCAAGCTTCAATACCTTCTAATTTTTCAAAAGAACGTACATTACCTTCAAACTAAAACTTAAGTATCAAGAATTTTATGTTGACTTATGTAGTGCATGATTAGCTTAAGGTCTAAATTCTTGTCAAGAAGAGGACAGATCTAGAAAGAACTTTGATCTATTTACAAATTTTTGGAAACTTCACCTTGAAAATATCTCTTAGTATCAAGTTTTGAGATGAATATAATCTCATATGAAATGTACAAATCTTGAAACCTATTATTATAAAAGAAATGCAACATAAACTTAAGCTTGTTGATTAGTTTATCATAGTCCCATTATGACAAGTGAAACATGTGATAACCATCATTAGTAGATGGTTCTATCATAAACATTTCTTTGTTATTCATATGGGAAACAATAAAGAATAATTTTTAATCATCATGAGAAGGCCTTAGCTTAGCACCATTGATGCTAAGCATAAAATTAGAGACATGATCTTGGATATTTTCAAGGAATATGAACGAGAAATTATACAAAATTAGAGAGTTCTATGAATTATAGTTGTAATTCTAAGTTAATTATGGAACCCATGGTAAAAATCACTAACCTTTACATGGAAAAGTTAAATGAGATAAAGAAAGTGAGGTAACAACCTTTTCAAGGAGGTAATGTAAAAGAAGAGAACATTAATGAAGAAGAGTTGTAAATTCCCAAAGAAGTAGTACCAAAACCAATAAAGTTGAAAAAAATAATAAAATCACTAAAATATATCTATCTTAAAAATTAAAAATCTATAATCATCAATGCTATGCTCTTTGTCATGGAGCCACCAAAGAGAAATCTATAAAATTTGCTAACACACTATTTTTAAATGAATTAAGATAGAAAACATAAAAATGGATGAAAATTAATTAAAAATTCAACAATTTAGTTGTTTTAAAGCTTGGGAAACAATATTTCATATTTTTTTTATGTTTTTAATTCTAAAATTTTGAATTTTAATTAAAATCAAGAATTGAAAAAAGTTAAAATCAGTAGGGAAAATTGTTTGAAGAATAATAATTGATCCTTGATTCATTCCAAATAGCATCAAAGCATATTCTTGAAGCTAGTAGAACCTCACAACCAAGGGAAATTTGGTCCAAATATGGGCAAGAAAGAAAACGTGAATGGGAAGAAATCAACCATAGCAATCCCAAGATGATGGATAAAGACATGAGGAATAGAAAGTAGAGCCACATTAGAAGTACCTAGATAAGTCACACTCTTAGATGAGTATGTAAGGACAATAAAAAACAAGATGATAATAACTTTTATTGTTGTTTCGAGAATTCCTACCATTAAAACAAAGATTATTTTAGTCTCATCCCACTTAAACATAGAGATTAAAAATTTATGAATGAAAAAAATATATGGTGATTGAATTGGTACAAGTTTCTAATACCAAAAAAA